>ML808776.1:25491-42832 GCA_009831015.1 Picea engelmannii
ATATAGGAAAAGAAAATGACTTTATGTTTTTGCCCAAGGGGACTGTATACCCTTGCTCGTATTTACTAATTCTCTTATGTTAGAATGTAGCAAGAATGCTTAGTTTTGATACAAAGTGCATGTCTTGGAGTTCAAAAGATTGTCAAGGTTCTCATGCACTCTACGTGAGCGTGTGTTCCCATGATGCAACCAGATGTTACCCCCTCACTCCTAGGGGTAACTAAAGGATATTTTTTTCTCCATAATTATGTTGGCGCGGGTCTCTTTTATCATTGGGGGGTTGAAGACCCAGGGTTTATCAAGATTTGACCAACAAAACCCCAAGGCATTGACATATCAATATTCAATCAAGGACTGAAGAAGGTATCACCCAAGATTCCAAGAGAATCACAAAGACCATCTGGTCTTATGTTAGAGGTGAAGACACAATGCATACAAAGAACCCTCTCAGGATTTCATTCATTCATTCATATTCAAATGCAAAGTAGTAAGCATTAATCATTTACATAGATATGAGAAATAAGACTTTGTATTATATTCATTAGTTCCAAAATGCATACAGAGATAGACTCATGTCACATAGAATTGTGCTTTTACACTCTGTTTCATTCCACAATCATTCCACTAAAATTAATTATACATTCTATGCTCATTTTCCACACAAAAATAACTCTATTACAGACTCTTTACAAAACTAGGACAAGACTCATACAAACTTAGACAAAATTCTTCCCAAACCGATACCAGACTACTCTCAAACTGGATTGTTCTTCCTCTCTTTTTTGCACTCGATTTTGTCTACTCCTTTTTGTATGGCTCTCTATCGCTTTCTTTTATGCTTCACTCTCTTCAGTGATCACCAGATCTACATATTTCTTTTGTCTGGCTACATCCCACATATCCTCCTTGGAGAGTGGCAATCCTAACTAACTTTCCATCTCATCCATAATCTTTCCCACGATCCTTTATGTTATTTTTGTTCATCATTGAGGAAGATTCTCAGAGATATTCCTGGATTCAGTATGTATGTGGTATCTTCTACATCCTTTGTGCACCATACAACATTTGGTTGATGCACGTGCCTTATTCCCTTGGTTGGTGCAATTGTTGAGCTTTCTTGCATTGTGCAATGTATATGTGTGCACCGTCTTGATTTGTGGCATGCGAACTAACCCAAAACCTTGGGTGCCAACAAGCCCCCAACAATATTAGTTGGATCGTTCTTGAGCCAATTACTTTGTTCATGGATTGAGAGAGGAGGTTGATGGTACGACTACCATGAATTCTTAGAGAAATTGATGAAAGTCCTTGTCAACCTCGTTAAATGTCTCATGTAGTTTCTCTATGAGATGGAAAATGTATTTTGTATCAGCCTATGTAATGTTTAGAGACTGAAGATTGATCAGTTCCATTTGGGCTAGAATAGGGGTCATCGATGCATGTGTCATTGCCATATGAGTGCAGTGTCGCTCTGCTTTACTTGCTTCTTCTAAAATGATGCCAGAAATTTTTTGTTATTCAACATGAGCTATTGTGATCTATTGCAGTTTAATGGCAATGGATCTCATTTCCACTGGGCATTCTTCTGGGGTTAAGGAGGATAGTTATTTTTGTTGTTGTGCGACTTTGACCTGATTTTTCTGAATTTGTTCATAAATGGACTGGACCTTCAGAGAATTCTGGAGGTAGTTCTAGAGAGTGAAGCTATACTCGACCAGACCTACAAAGTTGGAAATTTGATAGACATATTTAGTATAAGTAGGAATAGAGGGTATGATAAGTTTTTTCTTGGATATTATTGTAATAGAGATCTGCTCTGTTGGAGGTTGCCCCCTCGAACAAGCAAGTGAACATTGCTCTCAGTAATTAAAGTCCTCTTTCTGGTGTTATTCTGGTATTATTTTGGTATTATTGTGGTGTTGTTCTGGTTATACCATTGTTTATATGCCATTTCTAGCTAATTATTTTTGTTCCACATACTATTTTATATCTGGAATATTACAAGTGGTATCAGAGCACATTCCTCCACAGAAAATTGTGGGTTAATTTTTTTCAGGGTGGAGACGTATTTCGACATATTTAAGCTACATAGATTTGTTGTTACGTGCATAAACCTGCGGTTGGGGATTCATACACATAGGAAATACAAGTGGTACTTAAGCGCATATATGTTGGCCACCCTTGTAACCCCTGTTGGTACCCCTTCGAGTGGTAGTGCATCAGAAAACACCTATATACATATCGACCTAGATCTCCTAAATCCCTCCATAGATAAATTGATTGGACGCTTGACTGCTATAGTACCACCAAGAATAGCACTCGGGAAGATACTCTCTAGTACCTAGGTAGTCAGGTAGTACGGCTAAGGACATGATCTAGCCTCCTTAGTTGGTGCCCTGAGATATTGGCCCGAGTACTATTGTTGGACCTCACACGTATATCAGGGAGCTATAGCACAGGGAAAACCCTTGTCTGTAGAACCCTTGAATACGCTAACCCTTAGGACATAAACACAAACATAATAGACAAGATCTATTGCCGCGCTACTGTGTCTCCTGTATTCGGGTTGCGAAATTACTACACATTTCTTCCTGTTAAGCATTTGGTCATTTCATCACTACAATATTCTTCAGATCGGAGTATAACTCTGCAGGAGTAAAAAAAGTGTTTGGATCATGTTGGCACCATTATTTGAGACCTATCTCGTTCGATTTCTCTCTTCGCCCTTATCGTAGTCATACCTATAATTTTTCAGCAATTTGTTTTTCTCGTGGACCCAACCCCCTTCCAACACCCTTATTTGGGATTTACCCCATTGGATTCAACTCATCACCTTGATCATTGTGATACACTTCACCCATAACCCATTTTATGTGTGGTCCCACCTGCCCCTTTTCGTGTTTTCTCTTCATCATGGCCCACACTCGTAGGCAAGAATGTCTTGCACTCTAATTTAACAGAAACCCAACAAGAAGTGAGACAACTCAGTGCCAATATTTCCACCGTCAATAAAAACATGCATTCCTCCATCAATGCCAAAATAGAGGACCTCAAACAAGACCTTGATGCCCAGCTTGAATCCTTCACTACGATGATCTGCGCCAGGCTGCATATCCATGCCGATCTTCCCCCATCTGACCCACCTTTGCAAACCAAAGGTGAAACTTCCTCTCATTCCCAAAATCTTCAACCCCATCATTTTCAGCGTGACCTACGTCTTCCACGTGTGGATGTGACCAAATTTGTTGGCTTGGATCCCACTAGCTGGGTAACTCAAATGGAACATTATTTTTATTTGTATCGAATTACGGATGAGCTGGCCAAAATCTGGTATGGTGTTCTCCATCTAGATCAAGAACATTGGAAATGGTGGCAATGGAGAAAAAATGTCCACCAAGGGTATGTGGCTTGGACACACTTTGTGGCAAAGCTTTATGAATTCTTTGACACTGACACTAACCATTTAGGTCGTTTGACAAAGTTGAAACAATATGGCATAATGGAAGACTTTATAGCTTCTTTTGAGCGATTGGATTTTCGTACAGAGGGCATGTCTAATGCTTTTTTACGAGAATGTTTTATTAGTGGCCTCAAGGATGAGATTCATGCCCATATCCTCATGGCTTGGCCTTAGAGTTGGGTGGACGCTACTAAAATAGCTAAGGAAGAAAAATAGGTTGTATCTTCTCAAAACTGAAAACCCTTCTTTATTCCTCGCACTAAACCAGTCACTCCCACTCCTCCTTCTACTCCACTAAAGATCTAGAAATTGACCAAGGTTGAAATGCATGAACGCCAACTCAAATTCCTTTGTTATAATTGTGATGACAAATATTTTCCTAGGCACAAGTGTAAGGAACAAAATCTTTTTATGGCCATCTCGGTGATGTTTCAGAAGACAATGTTGAGGCTCCCCTTGTGTCTGTGTCACGTGAACCCACTGACATGAACCCTCCCTCATACCCTCCTGAATTAGAACCGATCATTTCCCTAAATGCTCTCACTGGCTTGTGTGCTCCCCAAACCCTCAAGATAATTGGTTACATTAAGCATAGGAAGGTCATCATTGTTGTTGATAGTGGAAGCACCCGTAATTTAATTCATCACCGCATTGCCCAAGAAACTAATTGCTATATCTGTGTTGTCAATAATTTTCAAATCATGATTGCCAATGACGAGTCCATGAAATGTGGAGGGCATTGTGAAAATGTGTGTCTCCAAATTGGTGAGTACCACATGAAATCTCATATATTTTCTATCGACATGGGCGGTTGTGACATTGTGTTGGGTGCAGAATGGATAAGGAATTTAGGTCCCATTCTCATGTATTTTAAGGAATTAACCATGCAATTCGACCAGGGGGGGTAACAATATAAGTTCCAAGGCATCACCACTGGTTCCCCGGAGATCATAAGTTCCTATTGCATGGAAAAGCTGCTCAAAAAAGGTCATTCTGGAATTATTTCCCATCTCCATGCGATATAAGCCATTGAGACACCCTCTGTGCCACAGGACCTCCAATCCATCCTCTCTAAAAATCAATTGGTTTTTTCCACTCCACAGGGACTCCCTCCTTCCCATGGTGTTCATGATCATTCCATTCCCCTTGTCCCAGGAAGCCTTCCTCCCGATATTCGTCCCTATCGTCATCCCTTTTCCCAAAAAAATGAAATTGAGAAAATTGTTCAAGAATCGCTCAACGCAGGTGTTATCCGCCTTAGTATGAGCCCCTACTCTTCTCCTGTGGTCATGGTCCTTAAGAAATAAGGTTCTTGGCACATGTGTCCTAACTTTCACGCCCTAAATAAACTCACCATTAAAGAAAAATTTCCCATTCCTGTCATTCATGACCTCTTAGATGAATTGAGTGGCACCCAGTTCTTTACTAAACTTGATCTTCGTTCTGGATACCACCAGATCTGTATGAATGAGGCAGACATTCCTAAGACTGCATTTAGAACTCATGCGGGCCACTATGAGTTTTTGGTCATGCCCTTTGGCTTGTGTAATGCTCCCTCCACTTTCCAAAGCCTCATGAATCATGTATTCCATCATTTTCTTCGTCATTTTGTCTTGGTTTTCTTTGAATATATCCTCATATATAGTAAAACCTCGACAACCCATCTTTCTCATGTGGATCGAGTTATCCATCTACTTTATCAGCACTAAATTTTCCTTGAAAAATCTAAATGTGCTTTTGGCGCCTTGGAAGTCGAGTACTTGGGTCATCTTGTTTCCAAGGCCAGTGTTAGGGTGGATCCTAAAAAGATTGAAGTTATGCAAGATTGGCCCCACCCAAAGACTCTCAAAAACTTGTGTGAATTTCTGAGTTTAATAGGTTATTATCACAAATTTGTTAAAAATTATGGAAATATTGCGGCACCTCTCACTACTCTCCTTAAAAAGAATTCTTTCACTTGGACTCTAGCAGTTACTCAGGCTTTTCAAACCTTGAATATGGCCATGTGCACCACTCCAGTCTTGGCCCTTATTGATTTCACAAAGACCTTTGTCCTGGAATGTGATGCTTCCGAGAAATGAATTGGTGCAGTCCTTATGCAAGAGGGTCAACCTTTAGCCTTTACCAGTAAACAAATGTCAAAGTGACATTTGGGAAAATCAATCTATGAAAAGGAATTGTTGGCTATTCTGCATGTCGTAGATCTTTGGTGCCCTTATTGATTATGGCAACGCTTCCAAATTAAGACAAATCATCAAAGCCTCAAGTATTTTCTGGAACAATGCCTTTCCTCCCCAAGGAAACAAAAATGTGTGACTAAGCTCTTTGGATATGATTATGAGTTCATTTACAAGAAAGGCAAAGACAATGTGGTTGTTGACGCACTTTCTAGAAAATATGAAGATGAAGGGTCCCTTTTTTCTCTTTCATTCATTGTACTAGATTGGCTCCAAGTTGTTCGCCAGGAATGGATACACGATCCCAAAAGTTCACATCTGATACAAAAATTACAGGCCAATTATCCAGTCTCCCCAGGGTACTCTTGGCTCAATGATGAGATTCGATACAAAGGCCATTTGTATTTAAGTAATCAATCAAAACTTAAATCCACGGTACTTTCTAAGCTTCATGCTACACCCACCGCTGGGTACTCAAGGTTTACCAAAACCTATGACCGGGTCAAACATTCCTTTTCTGGGATGGTATGAAACAGGACGTTCATAATTTTGTGGTTGAATGTGATGTTTTTCAATGCAACAAGGGTGAAATAATCAAATCTCATAGCACACTACAACCGCTTTCGATCCCACCTGCTATTTGGCAAGATATCTCTATGGATTTATTGTAGGATTGCCTAAATCAAGCAATAACTCAGTCATCATGGTGGTAGTTGATCGTGTTTTCAAGTATGCTCATTTCTGTGCTCTTCAACACCCATTTACAGCCTCCACTGTGTCTCAACTTTTCATGGATCGGGTCTTCAAGCTTCATGGAATGCCTCCTTCTATTGTTTCTAATCGCAACCCAACTTTCACCAGAAATTTTTGGCAAGAACTGTTCAAGCTATAAGGCATCCAATTGCATCTCAACACAACTTATCATCCCCAGACTGATGGTCAAACTAAAGTTGTCAACAGGTGTTTGGAAACATATTTGAGGTGTTTTGCATCTGAAAGTCAAAATCAATGGGCTCAATGGTTACCACTAGTTGAATGGTGGTACAACACTTCTTACCATATAACTACCTGCATGACTCCTTTTGAAGCAGTATATGGACAAAATCCACATTTAGTTCTCTCATACTTGCCAGGTGTCTTGAAGGTCAAGGTGGTTGAACAAACGCTTACAGTTCTAGAGGCTATTCTTTGTACCCTCAAAGAGAATTTGGTCATGGCCCAAAATCACATGAAGCAACAAGCAGATCAAGGTCGCTCTGATTGTCAATTTGCAAAAGGAGACCAAGTGTTTCTTCAACTGCAACCTTACAAGAAAAAACCCCTCAAGGCTGACCATTGTCAGAAACTGGCATCAAAATTTTATGGTCCCTATACCGTTCTCAAGCATGTGGGATAGGTGGCCTATCAATTAGCTTTGCCCACTCTTTCTAAGATATCTTGTGTTTTTCATGTTTCCTTCTTAAAAACGGTGATTGCAACTAAGTGCCAAACTCAAACCAACCTTCTCGAATTAGACGAAGAAGGCTCCATTTGGCTATAGCCACAAGCAGTTTTGGACCAGCGTGAGCATTGTCTACGTCAGCGAACCATCAAGGAAGTGTTATTCCAATGGAAAGATACAACTCCAGCAAATGCCACTTGGGAACCAACTACCATTCTAAAACAATTTCCTCATCTCAAGCCTTGAGGACAAGGTTGTTTTTAAGGGGGAGGACATGTTAGGGATCTAACCCCTCACATAGGTAGAATAATATATTTCCATGTAATAAAGGTCAATATTAATAAGGCCTAGCAATAAGGAAGAATAAGTCAAATGTAAGAAGACCTAATAGAAGCTTCTGCTTCTAGAAGGATCTTCATCTAGATTGTTCTTTTGATAGACATATTTAGTATAAATAGGAGTATAGGGTATGAAAATGTTTGTCTTGGAATTATTGTAATAGAGCTCTGCTCTACTGGAGGTTGCCCCCTTGAAGAGGCAAGTGAACATTGCTCTCAGTAATCAAAGTGATCTTTCTGGTGTTATTCTGGTATTATTTTGGTATTATTGTGGTGTTGTTATGGTTATATCGTTGCTTATCTTCCATTTCTAGCTAATTAATTATGTTCTGCATACTATTTTATATCAGGAATATTACAGTTTCAGTGAAATCGACCCCGAAATGAGGCTAGGGCCTCATGGGAAATTTGATGGGCTTTATGGGCTTGTGATGGGGTGTCACAACCACAAAGAGGAATAAAATATTCTAATTAATTATTGAGTTTATAAGGGGTGCCTAAACTCACTCATTGGAATTGTATATAAAGGAGAGAGGTCATTGTGACATTTGTTCAATATTGTGCAAGGATGGCGTTAGCATAAGTGAGTTTGCACTTATGTTAGGAGGCTTGGTGATTTTCAACAAAGGGAAATTATGCATGGTGGAAAATATGGCCTAGGGTTGAGGACTTTCTATTTTTTGTTCTTGGTAGGGAAAAGCACACCACTCATGTGGCAGAGAGAGAGGCAACTGCAAAAGGAAGAAACCGTATGAGTGGAGCAAATCATACAAAAGTGTCTGTACAACTTTTCGTGCATGTATGCGGGTTTTAGTGGGAACAACAACGTACATACATGAGTTGCAGTGGGAACAATCGTGTACATTCATACAAAGTTTTTTTGGATAGGTGTAGGTCCATATAGGCTGATAGGTGAAGTCAGTAGGTTGTACAGGTGGCCTGCAGCATATTTGTGGGAAGAAGATATTTCCAAGATATTTTTTGAGGTTTGGTTTTTTTTTATTTCTATGGTTATTGGAGGAAAAGGTTGTTCTCAGATTTTGGTGAAATCGTATTGGCTAAGAGGACGAGTTTTGTCCTCGGATTTGGTGATATTTGTATTGGCTGGGATGGTTGATTTTTCCCTCAAGATTTATGAATTTGATAAGGTTACAATATTGAGTCTCATATGTGTTGATGATTCATCTTTGATTTCATGTGTTTCCGCTGCATATAATTTCAGTCAATAATTTTCAGTGTAAAATTGTTTAGTGATAACAACTAGGGTTTTACTGTTAGATAACTAGGAAGTAATTTTTCGATCTGAAAATTAGTCACATAGAGTTGCATGTGGAAATTGACAAACTCTTCTTTGACTAGTGCCACCCACTTCCACAATTGTCTTCTCTTTAGGGGTAACCTGGTGGAAATGCAATGGCCAACTGTTGACATATGGTATTGAATTTTCCTGTGACCTCTTTTTGGAATACCTACTACATCGTGAGATAGATCTCGAGGCCTATTCTTTCTTTTGGGTTGCTACTTTGACCCTTTTCCTCTCTTGGTTTTTCTTTGTTTGTGTCTCAAGATGTGCTTGCTCATCTTCAAAAGGGTGATAATAGTCCTCATGCCATTCAGTGACACCCTACTAGATGTATTTCTTTGTGATACAAAAAGGGAGCATGGAAGTGGCTTTTTGCTTGTCTACACGGGGGTAAATGAAAACATTATGGAAATCACACCCAAATTCAATATAGTCCTTGTACGTTTTCATGGGACTCTTTGGATCTTCTCAATCTGTGTCCCTAATGAAATATACCTCATAATACAAGGGTGGACCATTTCAAAAGGACTCCTCATTAGATAGAGAATATCTCCAAGATCCTGCATGTGATCCACTGTCTTATTCCACTTGAACTTGTAGGTAATATGCGTAGCATCACGTTTGTGGCTTGTATTAGTTGTGTGAACCACTTTTGAAAATCCCTATTGTGCTTGAATTGGACTGGTTGGTCTTTGGCATAATGGAGTGTAAGAAATCAAGGCATGTCGAAGGGTGGTGCGTTGACTACTTCCTCCTCATGGCCTGAGGGGGCCTCCACATAATCATGCGTAGTAATAAAATAACCTAGTTGTAGTGAAATTTGTTCCCTGGGTTCTAGGCCTCTGAACAATCCTCAACAAAATCATTTAGGAGATACTGAGCCCAATCCCCCCAGACCCCTATGACACATCTCTTAGCAATGACAACGACTTCGATGGGACATTCTTCCTTATGACATTTCCGAAGTATGATACATGCAAGGAATTATGTTGTGAATCTGACCATCTGGTTAATAATATCAGGGATCATGACCCCACCCTTCCCTTTGTGTGTTTTAAATATGGTGTAAATCTCTTCTTGAGTTGCGTATTTGGATTTAATGGCACTAGTTAGGTCATTTCCCATTGTTGGTAGCCCTGAGACTCAATACATGGTATTATCATCCACTTAGTATGGTTGGTCAAGCCATAGGTACCCTTTATGTGACTAATGAAGAAGCAAGTGTATGTAGGCCTGCACTACCGGGCCCCGACCGAAATGTGGGCAGTTGACTAGAGCCAGGACATCGAATTGTTGAAGTGGCTTTACCCATTTTTGAATGAGTATCTTCTTTGTCCCATTAGACCGCTAAAATGTATGTAGATACTTATCAAACTGTAATTCAGGGAACTAGGTCAGATCTCGAATATTGTGATCAGTACACCACAACATCAAGAATTTTCTTAACTTAGGGTGTTTAAAGTTGACAATGGATGCAATTACCAACATTGGTACCAATTTATCCTTAGTGTCCTTGGTCTTTTGTCTTGCATGTGGCTTACTAGGGGACGCCATTCTAGTTTGCAATTGTATTGCGCTTCTTAGCTGGACTGTTAGCTGAGACAACTCCGGTAATGGATTACAATATTGAACTTGCATGAGCAGTAGCTTGTCACTTCTTTCCTCGTCTCTACAACTATTCTTCACTTGGCTCGTGCAAACATGTTAACAAAGGAAACATTCAATGGGATGTTAAATATACACAAGGTGATACAACCTTGATGGTACGAGCGATCAAGTAGTCATAAATTCCATTTATGGTTTATGTGCCCCGATATAAGTTTCACATGTGGCAGTGGTGGTTTACCATCACAGTTTTCTTTTTCTGTTAGGTCACCATTGTCAGCCTCATGGTAAAAAAAAACTTTCCTTTCATTGAAGTCGCCTGAACCTGTCGGATGGTTGTCAACAATTGTTGTTCTGTCCTTTTGGCCTCACATGGAATTTAAACTTCAATTCTTTCCAAATCATGCCAAATCCAAAGATTGGAATATGGAATTTAAACTTTAATTATTCCCAAAACATGCAAAATCTTAGTGGGGGTAGAACCCATCGCACCCGCTTTTATTATTCTAAGTTGTCTATGTTGCCTACTATTTATTGTGATGTTGACTAATCTACTCATGGATGAATTCTTATCCTTCGGGGGTGCCGCACATGGCTATTGTTCTCACCTATTTTTTTATCCAGAGATGTTATTATGTTGCATGGTATGTATTAAAGATAAGTTTCCCATTCTCGTCATTGATGAATTGTTAGATGAACTACATGGAGCAATCAATTTCACAAAGTTGGATCTTCGTTCAGGGTATCTTCAGATTAGAATGAAGGAAGAAGATATCCCAAAAACAACATTCCAAACTCATGAAGACCATTATGAATTTTTGGTCATGCCTTTTGGCCTTACAAATGCACCTTCCACACTCCAAGGGTTGATGAATTCCATTTTCAAGCCCTTCCTTCGAAAATTTGTGCTAGTATTTTTTGATGATATACTAATCTATAGCAATTATTGGGAGGATTATGTGTGACATGTTGACAAGGTGCTACAACTACTAAAGGAGAAACAACTATATGCCAAACCATCCAAATGTTTCTTTGGAGTGAAGGAGATAGAGTATTTGGGTCATATTATATCTCATGAAGGTGTCAAGGTAGACCCTAACAAGATTAAGGCCATGATGGACTGGATGATGCCCAAAACATTGAAGAATCTTAGAGGATTTTTGGGCTTGACAGGTTACTACCGCAAGTTTGTTTGAAACTATGGAAGAATAGCAGCACCTTTAACAACACTAACTAAGAAAGATGCATTTTAATGGACTCTAGAGGAAACTAAAGCTTTTGAACAACTTAAAGAGGTGATGTGCAAAGCTCCTGTCTTTACCACTCTAGACTTCACAAAAACCTTTATTGTGGAATGTGATGCTTCAAGAAATGGAATTGGTGTTGTCCTAATGCAAGAAGGAAGGCCCCTGGCTTTTGAAAGTTGGCCACTCAAGGGAAAGGACTTACACAAACCCATTTATGAGAAGGAAATGATGGAAATACTACATGCATTGAAGAAATGACATCCTTTCCTAATAGGTAGGCACTTCAAGGTCAAAACAGATCATGTTAGTCTTAAATACTTCTTGGAACAAAGACTATCTTTAGAAGAACAAAAAAAATGGGTGACCAAGATATTGGGTTATGATTTTGAAATCGTTTGTAAAAAAGGGAAGCAAAATGTTGTGGCAGATGCACTCTCAAGAAAGGACGAAGAAGTTGAGGCCTTTCTTTGTGCTATCTTGATCATCCAACCCAATTGGATAATAGAAGCAAGTGATGAATGGAAGAATGATGAAAAAGTGTGGACTCTCATTCAAAGGTTGCAGCAGGATTCCAGTGCATCAGATACATTAACATGGAAAAATGATTCACTATGGTACAAATATCACTTACATTTATGTAAGAACTCCCAACTTAAACAAAAGGTACTATTAGAATTGCACACCTCTCAAGTAGGAGGAAACTCGGGATTTTTGAAAACCTACCATAGGGTCAAGAAGGATTTTTTGGGGGATGGCCTTAAAACTAATGTTCAAAGTTTTGTGGTATAATGTTTGGTTTGCCAACAAAATAAGGTGGAAACAATTAAGACCCCAGGTCTTTTACAACCATTAGTCATCCCAAGTCAGAGTTGGGAGGAGGTTTCCATGGATTTCATCACAGGGTTACTGAAGTCTGAAGGAAAGAGTGTCATCATGGTGATTGTTGATAGATTGACCAAGTACGCACACTTTTGTGCACTCTCTCATCCCTTCAAAGCCAGTACAGTTGCCACCACATTCATGGAGACAGTTCAAAAGCTACATGGCAGCCAAAAGATTATTGCAAGTGACAAAGATCCCATCTTCACTGGACATTTTTGGACAAAATTATTTTCTTGTTTGGGTACTCAATTGGCTCATAGCTCATCCTATCATCCTCAATCTGATGGAAAAACTGAGATAGTGAACAAATGTCTATAATGCTACCTTCGTTGCTTTGTCTCTGATAAACAAACACAATGGTTCAAATGGTTACCCTTGGCAGAATGGTGGTATAACACTTCCTTTCTACTGCAACAAAAATGACACCATTTATGGCACTCCATGGATACCACCCTCCTTCCATCACTTCTTCTCTAAAAGAAAAATCTAAGGTTCAAGCAGTGGAAGATCACATCGAGCATCAACAATAAGTTCTCCAAATATTGAAGGACAACCTGAACATAGCACAGAATTGCATGAAACAACAAGCAGATCAACATCGTAGTGAAAGAAGTTTTGAAGTAGGGGATTGGGTTTTTTCAAGACTAAAACCATACAAACAGATGTCCCTCAAGCAATCCAATAAGGATAATAAATTATCACCAAAGTACTATGGCCCTTATAAGGTGTTTCAAAAGATTGGTACTATGGCATACAAATTGGAGTTGCCTACATCTTCACGAGTACACCCAGTTTTCCACGTTTCATGCTTAAAGAAGGTTATAGGTGACAAGATCCCAGTTCAAATTATATCGCCAGAACTATACAAGGAAGGAAAAATCATATTGGAGCATGAATCCATCATTGACACAAGAATTCGCCAGCTAAGGAATAGATCCATTTCAGAGTATCTCATTAAATGGAGGAAACTATCAGTTGAAGATTCCACTTGGGAAGATGAGTCTTTTATACAGAAGCATCTAGAGTTACTCAAGCGTTGCAGACAACACTTGTCTCAAGGGAAGGGCATGTTAAGCCCTAAATAATGGCTCATTACCCCTTAATTGGGGCATATTACATTAGTAATGTTATTTTATTTATGTTGGCTTGAGTCCATTGGTTGTAATTGTACCTCCTAGTCTCCTATATATACCAAGGAGACATTTTCATTTGGAATCATCTTGTAATTGCACATTTATGTGGGCATAAGGAGGTTGCCCCCTCGAAGAGGCTTATTATCTGAATTTCTCTCTTTTTCAAGGCGTTGAGTACTTATTCTGAGGTTTTTATTATGATATATTGATATTTGGTTCTTAACACACAATACTTTGAATTTATGCCTTTTTCCTTGTTTCACCTTGGTGGTCATCATCATCTCCTAGTTCAGTGTTGTCACTTCTAGGTAAATTTGTACTAATGGGGGGCCTTAATGGGGTTAACATTCCCACATCCCTTATCATGAATAACATATTTATTCTACACTTTATCCATTGTCCTTTATTTGGGTTGGTTGTTACATGTATCCCAAAATTATTTGTGCTTCATAATCCCATGAGAAGAAGGGGCTTGAATGCCCGACGTTGATGCAAATTTATAAAAAATATGATATAGAAAGAGAAAAATCCCTAATTCAAAATGTGGGGTAAATAAACAAACAAGAAAATCAAAGTATTAAAAAATAAGAAAGAAATTAAGCATGAGCTCTACCCCCTTGCTAAGAGGCCATCACCCAAAGTCCTATGTAATGAATGCATATCTTAAAAGGGACTTATCAAATAAAAGTCAAAAGAAAAAAAAGATTAACGCAATAAAGAAAAAGGAAAACAAGGGTTTGGAAAGACATAGTGCCAAAGAAAGGGTACCTCATTGCCTAAGCGCTCCCTCTATAAAGGCACTCACAAGGATCAATATCATACATGACCTTGCATGTCAATGAAAATACACCCATGAAGTAAACCCCAATCCATACCACATACCATTTTTCATACTCCTTGATGGATTCCCCAAGACATACTTCTTATCTTGGGTACTAGAACACCTAATAGGGGGTAATAATGATCATCCCATACCTAAACTTGACAAATTGTATAATTTTGTAAGCTAGTGCGAATTTTTAAAATGACACTTTGTGAGATCTATTGAATGGATTCTACATCTATATGACTCGGTTTATATGTTGTGTTTGGATTATGTACCTTGACTTTGGTATTCATGATGCATTGGACCACAGGAGCCCCCTCTTCGAATGTTGGATTGCACATGACCACATGCTTGGTTGACACTTGGATCCTTTGGAGGATACTATGGGGATACTAGCACACTTTCATGGAAACCATCCCCACCACTAGAGAGAGGTTGTTCCACACTTCTAAGAGGATGTTAGGCCTTTTGATGGCATTTCTCCCTTTATGATGCACCTTAGCACCCATGGGGTATGACGTTGAGCCTCTTGGTGATGACACGTCGCATGTTGAGGATGATTTGATTGGACATTCCACCTCACCTAGAGGACATTGTACCTTTGGTTGAGGACGTTGCACTTGGATAGTGGATGTGACACCTTTTCACTAGTGATGGTAACTTTTGATGATGGCACGTTTCACCTAGATGATGCAACGTTGCACCTTATGATGATGGGGCACCTTGATGTGAGGTTTGGGATTCTTGATGATGACATGACACCTATTGATGAGATGTCACACCCCTTGGAGGTGTGAGACACCTTTTGGAGATGAAACACTGCACCCTTTCATGGCAATGTTTCATATTGGAGCCCCTAGAAATCACTTTGGAGTGAGTCGTCCCCTTCATAAGGCCACATGTTTGAGATCTAGAGCACTATTATGTGAGACAATTTGATGTTTAAGCTAATTTAATTCATCTTGGAGGCATCATTGGGGGTCTTATAGACCTATCCATTCATGTATCATGGATATTTTATGTTATGTTGCCTTATCTCTAGGGTTTGAGAGAGATAAAAGAATTATTTTATGTTTTTAGGGCTTCTATTGTGCGAGAAGGGTACTAGATCTCTCATATAAATAAGAGAAGCACTTCTCACTTGTAAATCATTGTTACTTATGGAGATATATAACTACTTTTCTACTTATACATTCTCTTTTATGAAAAATGACATGGATGGTTGGATAGAGCGATTTTTTGGAGAAGATGTGCTTGTGGATTCTTTCCTACTACATGGATATTCATTGCTAGGGTTTTGATGAATGAAATATTTGTTGAGTAAGTGGTCTCTTTTAATCTTCTGGTTTTGTTTATGAATGAATTTAAGTGTAATGTTGTTTCTCTAGTGTTGGTTGAGCATTCTCTTGGATTATTCTTGAACAAACTCTTCTTATCAAAGCTCTTGGAAGGTTACTATTGAAGAACCTTCCCTTGAATTGTCCTTAATATTTTAGGAGGATATCCTCAGATTACTAGTGAACAACCTCTAGGTATCACCCGAAAAATCCACTCATTTATTCCCAAAGGGATCCTTAATTGACCCCATATTCCAAAAGAAAATAGTTGAAACGAGCCTTTCTCCCAACAACCGATCTTTATTTTATGAATTATACTTTTTTTAATGTTTCTATTGCATATTTTTTTTCCATTTATGGACATAAAAGGCTAAGACATTTTGGCATATTTTTGACCTCATTTAGGTGTGACCCTCTTATTTCATTGACTTATTGCATGTTAAAGGGATATTTTGTTTTCTACTATAATAATTTACTTTACTACTGTAATTTAATGTTTTTTTTCTAAGTTGTACAATAGCCCTAGGATTTTTCTTTATTTTTAGTGTTTGGGGATCCTTTTGAGCCTTGACTTGATTTGGAAAACCTCTTAATTAATTGACCTAGATCCTTATTTCTTAAAAATATAGAAATTGTCTTGTCTTACCACTTCATTATTATTTGTCTATCTTATTTCATTGATGGTAGTTTGAGTAGTCGCCTCGAGGGGCCCTAGACTTGATTATGTCTTGCCTAGGGATTCTTAGAGGTTACTGGGGAAGCCTTCCTTGTGTTGGGTTCTACTTCCTTCACCAAAGAGAGGGAATTTGTTTCCTTGGTGATGGTGGCAACATCTTCCATGTTTCACTAGTCTTAGTGCCTTCTGAAGGCTTTGCACTTGGTGCTAGATTGTGTGGTAAAAAGCTCAATATCTCAAGGCACTAAATAAGGAGGCTCAACCATTCCCTTAGAAATATTATTCAATTATCGAGGTATTGAAGAGTGATCTCCTTGATTGTTGTACTCAGTGTACAGTAGAAACAAGACGGTCGATTATCTTATCTAAAGCTAGTTTAATCTATACCCAAGGGCTTCCTATATACCTTAGGGTACGTAGAAGTGAGATTCCATATACATGTATTGTTTGATGCAGAACTACTTGAAGGGGTACTAATAGGTGTTGTTATCGCACGGTTTGTAGGAAAGGTTTAAGGAGCTCGAGTCAGGGCTTGAAACCGGCGTAACAGGAGCTTCCCCACCCACTGTCACCTCGATGGGGAGCTCTTTCTATTTAGGAGGGCTAGTCCAAGGGAGACGTCCCTAAGCAAATCTGGGTTAATGAAGGGCTAAAGGGTAATGGACCAAGTCAAAGAAGTTCCCTTTCACAGATTGCTGCCCAAAAGAGATAGTCACGGAAGATGTTCCACTGATGATGCACCTGTTTGCGAGACAAAACAGAGAAAAAACTAAAATATGCTTGCAGTGGGTTAGTACTTCAAGATCAATGACTATCTTCAAATGTATATATGAGCAATAAATAGATATAATTATTGACGAAGTCAATGATTATCAAACAAAGGCAAAATCACTTCTTCAATAAGTACATCAAGAGA
>ML808776.1:52252-72474 GCA_009831015.1 Picea engelmannii
AGGGGAATGGGATGGATGAGTGGGGTTTTAAGATGAAAAAGTGATAATATGAGGGGAGCGGACGATAGTTCTTCAAACCCCCTTTGGTGGCTAACCAAAACCCATGAATACCAACTTGCTAAGATACCCAATCAATCACCCCAACAGTGGTCAAGTAGATTAGTGTAAGATCCAAGCAGTTATCCGAAATGAAAGAGATCTAATGCATACATAAGAAGGTTATAATGATCAAATATGACACATACCATGATACCTCGGACCAATTGCCTCATGGAGCAAGAGCCTTTTCTGATGCAAGCCCAGGCCGGTAGTGATGGAGGCTGGTACTGCTGGCAGGAGAAGTCTGGCTGAGAAGAAGAAAAGATGGGCCCTCAAGGGCCATGCTCAAGTCAATCTTCTCTCGTACTCCATGTCTAGGACCATGTGGGCCTCGAGACATGATCTCCTAGTTATCCCTAGATATCGGGGATAACAGGTGTTACAAGGGCTTACAACAATGTGATTCCACTCTTATTTCCTACGTGTATTCTTCCCCAACCATATTTTTACTAGATTAATGACATATCACTCTATTATTTAAAGAAGCCAGAACATGTCTCTAAAAAAAAATTCAAAATTTAGGAGCTTGCTAACCCAGGAAAAAACTCTTAAAATCATTGGAAAATAACTTACTCTTTCAAGGTAGGGTTTGAGGCTAAAAATGTAAAATGAGCATTGTTACCCCCATTTCTAAGGGTAACTAAGGAGATGACGCCTCAAGGCCCGCAGGTTGAATACATGGAGTACGGAGAGGTAAATGAGTAGACAAATCCCCTCCCCTTACCACACATCACCACTGATCGACAACAACAGAGTCCACCACACCAACTTGACCCACTGAGGACAACATGTCTTGCTTCATGAGGTAACAAGTTTGATCTCGTGGTAATTTTTTTAGTCCTTGATGGTCCACAAATATCTATATGTACAAGTTCCAAGGCTTGTAAGTTGCATATTCCTTTGTTTTGAAGTTCACCCTTGACTGTTTTCCATGTTGGAACTGCTTACAAATAATGCTTGAGGGTTTTATGATTTTTTGCATGTCTCTTACTACTTGTTTGGTACTGATTTTTACCAAACTGTCAAAGTTCATATGGATCATTCTTTTGTGCCACAACCAACTTTAATTTGTTTTTCCTATAAAACACTTTTCTCAATTGAATTCATTAAGAACATATACATTATTTGGGGTTCTGATTCCTTTTGCTATCATCTTGCCTGAGTCTGGTTTTATGATATCACATTATCGGAATTTAAACATGAGATTGTATCCATGATCACACACTTGGATTACACTGAGAAGATTATGTTTGATATCTTCGACACACATAACCTTTTCTATTTTATCTTTTGCATTTTCAAGGATGAGGGTGCCTTTTCTAACTATCTTTGATCTGCCATTGTCTCCAAAGTTAATGTTGCCCTTGTTTTTCTTCAAGGTGATGAACTTAGTTCTATCTCCTTTCATATGACTAGAGCATCCATTGTCAATAAACCACTTATTTTTGTTTTTTCTGAGCATGGAGAGCTGATTGAACGAACATGGAATTTTTGTTCCTTTGTTCTCAGCTTCTTTTCATTATGGGTGGAGCTTCCTTGAGATTGCTTCTGCATAAATTTACAATATGTCTGAAATTATTGCAGTTATAACATATTTGGTTGTAGTTCATCAAGGGGAAAAATGAGTTGTAATTTTTCCCTGAGAATCCATGGGTATCCTGGTAGCTATTCCTCATGTAGCCTCTTCTTATGTTTGTTCTACAATCTATTTCTTCATGACCAAATCCATTACAAGAATAACAATAGCCATAGAAAGAGTTTTGATACCTTGTTGTGTGATTCCATCTTGATGGGATAGTTTTCTAGATTCAGTCTTTGTGAGTAAAATTTGTCTCTTGTGGATCATATTTTTCTTCCCTTCTGTGGTCTTCAACTTTGATTGGATCTCTGAGAGTGTCATTATAGTTCTTGGTTCTTTCTTCTCTTGGTTGTTTTGAAGATGTCGATGTTTCTTCATTGAAAACTTCCTTCCTATTGTTGTAGCCAATACCCATTCTGTCAGATGGCGCTCTTTGATGATTTAGGATTTCATCTAAAGTTGTAGAGCTTCTTATTGATTTCTCCAACTTCTTTCTTAGGTGGACTATTTCAGATTCAAGAGTGTTACAAATATCTTATTTTTCTTTCAATTGAGCCTTTAGAACTTCTTCAATCTTCTTTGCTTCTTCTACTTGAACCTTTAAGGTAGTTATTGTCTTCTCTATTTCCTTATCATCATATTCCTTCTCTTTATATTTATGTAGTTCCCAGTTTTGCTTTCTATTCTTGTCTTTAAGTCTGTAGTTTTCTTCTAGGGCACTAATGAGTTCTGCTTCAATATTTACTTCTACATCTTTGCAAATTACAACAAACACCAATCTGAAATAATATTTGCAAGCACCAACCTGCAGGGGACACCAACCCCTTGTTGAGCACCAAATCAGTCAATGGGCACCAACCCACAAAATTATTGTTCATGGGCACCAACTTGTAGGAGACACCAATATCCTTCCTTGCTCCACCCTGCCACCCTAAAAAAATTGTAATTCATAGTTTCATTCAAAAGACCTCTCAAACATGCTTCATCCTCTGTGCCATCAAACCGTGTATCATCTTCATCTATTCCACCCTTTCATACAAACCTCAAAGTCTTTGTTCTCCTCACACCTCTTCACACAACATTCATCACACGCACTCACTTTAAACACAATCCAGACATCATTATATATTTGAGTTCATACACCAATAATTTGTTCTCAACCAAATCATATACAACAAGTCGAATCCAGTTACATCGATTCTCCATCAAGTTGAGATACAAACTCTTCATGAAAAGTCGGCCTTTAGCTTCATTTTGTCACACACAAATTTAGTTCACTGGACTTCGATACTCAAATACCATCCGATATGGATCTCAACTCAATCTCCTCCATCAATTTGTTATTTCTTTCTTCGGGACCAAGCTATCGAACCCTTGGGACCTCATCAGTCAACCACCGTCAGATTTAGATCTCCATTCAATCTCCATCGTCGATATGCAATCATGTTCATCGGGACCACAAGACATCCAAAACACTCAACACTACCTCAGAATACTGCGACAAATGACAAGTATTGCGACAGATCCAATGTTCCTCGTAGTCTAAAATGAAGGGTTCCAAATACATTGCCCATTCAATATGCACGATGGTTAACTTTTGTTCCTCAATTATTTCGTAAGATGGCTAGGTGAGACCCATGTAGATCTATGATTTTCATCGCATCTTGTTCCCACGCCGACCAACAATCCAGATTACTCATATTTCTAGAGAGATCACTTTTCTCAAGGAAGGGAATATTCTTTGATACCCTTCTCATCCGAGATGTACAACTTCCCTGATATTTTGAATGCAGATTGATAAGCTCTGACTCCACACCCCTAACCTTTTCAAACTTTGACCTTCAACACATAAATTGATATAAGAATGGGAATATTCTTCGATGCTTTGGCTTCAAAGTCTAAATAAAAGGGTGAATTTTTTCACTCTAACAAGAACGACATCGAAGGATTATGAAACTGTCTACACCCTTAACCTTTCGACATGCAAATAAAATCCATGGACAAAATATTCTTTGATACATTTATATCGGAGCACAAATTACTCTGTCAATGTTTCTCCTCCAATAATTATGGCTCTGATAGATCAATAATCCATGTTGACTCAGAGCTTCTTCCGTTCGAGTTTCAATGTGTCATCACACTCAGGCACTCCAATGGATGGTCAGATCTCTTTGCTACGACTCGGATAGATCAACGGTTCATATTAATTTAGGGTTTCCTTCATCGTCAGACTTCCTGTCACCATTGTATGTGGTAAAATCTACTTATGACATGTGGTCCATTCAGTGGATTACACTTACCTATGGTTGTGGCACTGTCCTAGAATTTATGTGGAACCATATGAAGTTTGATACATGGCATTTGATGTGACATTTATTACCTGCAACTTCTTTGTCTCATGTGTCCTTCTTGCAGCCCCTTCTACGGGTGTTGGGTGTCGTGACATTGACGTGGCATCTAAGATGGCTCACAATCATTCTCAGTTCTACAAGATCACTATTTGGAGTATAACTTTGACAAGATATCAACATCATTCATTGCAAAGGATAAATCAACGGCCACAATGTATCATAGATCGAACCCGTTTAGAAGAGCATTCGAAGTAGGACTCCGACACATCTCAGCCTTAACTTCGACCATATTTTACCATTGTTTTGGACTTAGAATGAAGATTGATGTTGGTCATCAATTTGGATAGACCTTTATCCAAGATCTAATCTCGTTCGTACATTATTAACATATGAACGAAGACTCTGGGAATTATAATTGACGATCATGATTGACTGTAAATATTGATCCAACGGTCATGGTTCTTCGACACCTGCAAAGGAAATCTAACCTATTCTCTTATTCGATTCACTCTGAATCAACTTTCCATTCAACTATCACACGTTCCTAATCTATCTCAAGTTTGATTCATCGATTCTTCAATCTACAATCCATGATTTGATCTTAATTGTCGATCTATTGTGATCAATGATCACGATCCTTAGACCTGGCATCACAGTATTCCTGCCTTCATCAACAATAATTTTCAGTCTCCCCCTACTTGTGACATCAATGACATCCAAGGATTTCTACATTTGACATCAATGACAACACAATTTCCAACAAGGCCCACTTTAGAAGCTCATAAATTTATTTTAATAAACAAAATTTCCAAAAATAATTCGTCGACAATATAGAAAATAGTCCCAAATGTAATTTAATTTTTAGGGTATCATAGTTATGATTCCATCCATGGAAACCAATTCCAAATTTTTCTTCGTGTCTCTATATTTCCAAGAAGCTCTCGTTTTCTCAATTTGGACATCGAGATCAAACATTATGGCTTCTGGAAGATAGAGACTCAACAATCGTTGATCTATGAACATGAATTATGAGCCCTTGATTTATTGATTCACCCCATTTATCCTACATGCATTAGGGAATAATTGTCATATCTTTTTTATAACCAAAATGCATCTCCGTATTATTTGTGTGAGAAATAGAGAGAACTATGGAACCTTGCATAGCTTGTGCATAGTATAGATTTTGGTTGCCACCTCATCACCTAGTCATCATGCCAAGTCACCATCAAGCCATCTCTTTTCAACCAATATTATCCAAGTGTCACTCAGGGGTGGGTCCACTTCACTACCATCTGTCCCAATCATTGTCATGTGTCCCAATTTGATAGGTCCACTTCACTACTACGTGTCCCAATATGATAGGTCCACTTCACTACCATGTGTCCCAATATGATAGGTCCACTTCATTGCCACATCCCAATATGCCAAAGGAGGGGGGGGAGATAAAACTTAGGAATATAATGAATAATTTCACAAAATAATAATATTAGAAAATAATATTACTAGAAATAGGGCAATGGGGAGGTAACTTAGTAAAAATTACGAAGTGTTGGGAGGTTGCAGGTTGTGGGGGTAAGTGTAGAACTCATTAAATCTCAGTAACAATGACTAAAATTGACTAAGTGTTGGAAATGTACTACCTGAAAATAGGGAAATGGGGAGGTAACTTAGTAAAAATGACGAAGTGTTGGGAGGTTGCGGGTTGCAGTATTTCTTAGTAAATATGAGTAAAATGACTAAGTGTTGGAAATTTTATGGGGTTAGGTGATGTAGAAAAATCATAATATGGGATCTCGCATTCAAAAATTCAAGAAATGAATTAAGTGTAAAACTCGGTAAGATTAGCTAAGTCATGAGTGTGCAATGTGGGTTATGCCGAAATAAAGGTGCGAATTGAGGATTGGAAATGTGGGTTGTGGGGTTAGGAGTGGAAGGTGAAGATGAGGGAAGCGTGCCCGCATCCGCATTCATGAAAATGACTAAGTATGGAGAGTGGAGAGTAGCGAAAATGACTAAGTATGGACAATACAAAGGTATGGAGAGTAGAGAAAATGAATAAGTATGGGGTAGTAGTATAAAAAGGAGTGAGGCTAAGACAAAATGTGGGAGAAAATTGGCATATATTGGGCATATGACCTCTGTTTTAGATTTTGTAAAATGTTGGATGAAGTTGAGACATAAGGTTATTAAGTGATAAGATGGACACAAGTTATTTCCTTCATTTTAGCATATCTTTCTTCTCGTTTCATTTCTTTTTTTCAAAAGAAAAACCATCCTTGTTGGCCTTTCATGAAGAAGAACTACAACACTGATTCTGAATTCTTAAAACTTGTTGTTTCTTCATGATTAATAGGCGAAGGTTATTTGGGACTTGCAATTTTTGAAAATTTTGTTCTACATTTAAAAGATACATAGGTTCAAATATTCACCCCAATCACCTAGTTGATGGGTGTCAAGAAAACACATCAACAATTATGTATTTTCCCTAAGTCATCTCTCTCTTAGTCACTCTAATTTACTATTCATATAGGTTGGGTTATATGCGCAATATAAAATATTTTTCAACTACAATATCAATTTTTTTAACAATACCATGTAAACTTATATTAGAAAAAGGGTCATGACTAAACCATGTGGCTTTCTAATACAAAATTAGGGAGGTAGGCCTCCACAAGACATTGAATGTGCAAAACCAGAATAACAAAATCATTATAGTATATCAGGACGCCTGGAACCTAGAGTGAGTGAAGCCGAGCGGAAGAGAACTGTTCGTGGAAGACTCGTGCAAGGTTTTTTCCGCTGGGGCTTCAACGGAAAGTTGAAGCTCCTCCTTGGAGACAGTTAGGCCGAGTCCCGCTGGAGCTTCCCTCCATTCTGAGGAGGAGGGAATTAAAACCTAGCCGCCGCACTGCGCCCCTGGTCGCAGGCCAACGCCTTCCACACTGCTCCAGAGGATCTCCCAGTAGAAGACCTGATAGCCTGACAGTTCGAAGAGCTTGGGCTATTGGGAGCCAGCCTGCACAGGCCTGCGAATGTAGAGTTCCAGCAGAGGTTCTCCCATGGATCCCAGCGGGGGCTCTGCCCCTCCTCTCAACCCGCCTCCGGAGATCTCGGCTTTCAAAGCATTGATTGCTGTAAATTCGAAGTGCCCCCCCCACGGCTAATCAACAGAAGTTTGTCAAGAAATTAGATTCGATCCCCACGGTAGCACTTCCAGAAGAAGAAACATGCAAAGCTGCTCTGAATCTCGCCGAGAGAGGGTTAATAGGCCAGTTCACGGGCCTCTGGCCATCACCAAAATCGGTAGAGGACTGGACACAAAGAAACTGGACACCATTSATAAAAGAGGGGGYYAAGAGYTATTTTRTGGGYAAGGGGTTCTTCGTATTTGTCTTTGAAAACCAGGATGACAGAAGCCTCGTCTTTAGAAACGGTCCATATTTCATGGGACCACAAGGCCTGTACCTAAACAAATGGTCTCCCGACTTTGATCCCTCTCAGGATGTCCCTTCCGCTGTCCCGGTGTGGGTGCGACTTCCTCATTTGCCTCTCCACTGCTGGAACCAAAAAACCTTCCAGATCATTGGTAACGTGCTAGGAAAATACATAGATCAAGAAGCAAGGAAAGACCAATACTCATGCGCCTGAATCTATGTAGAAGTCGACCTAGAAGAGGGTTTGCCAGAAGCAATTAAGCTCACAATCGCTGGATGGACACACATCCAGGAACTAGATTACGAACAACTTCCTTTCAAATGCAGACACTGCCATGGTCACGGTCATTTTTCAAAGAACTGCAAGAAAAAAGCAGAGGAGCAAGTAGACAATACAAACGAGTCTGCTTGGGAGCCTTCATTACATCCTCCGTCTCTCTCAAGACATGAATTTGAGCCCCACCTAAATCACATGGCTCACACACTCCCAAGCATAATTTGGAAGAGTACTGATCACTCCAATGTAGAGATGTCTTCGTCACATCTATGTAAGCCTACACAACTCCTCTTTTTAGAACCCACATATTGATGGGTGTTCTATATGCACTAAAAACCCTCAATTAAATTGTCAACCCGGGGTAAGTAAACTTAGAGTTGTAGCACTATATGTGCCAAGGCAGAAAGGCTAGAGGTAGTATAGTCTAACTAAGGAAATGGGCTATTTGAGAGCTAATCTATTCAAGCAAAGACTATTAATGATCAAACCCTATCAAGAAAATTTAAACTATTTATCCTAAGTAAATTTTGAACAATGGATCAATGGATTGCCTTAAGAAAGAAAATGGAAACCATACTTTAAGCAAATTAACTTAATCATTATAATGAGCAAAAACAAACTATCTATTTATTCTATTTAATGAGCAATAACAACAACAAACTAATTTAATTAACATATTCAAATTCAATAAGCAGCAACAAGTAAGAAAATAAACAAGCAACCAACTACCCTATTAAAGCAGGTAAACAAACAAGCAACTACCCTATTACAACTTATGCAACAAGTAAACTCAAATAAAAACTACTTAACAATAAACTAATCAAACTATTAAGCAAGTGAACTCTATTCTTAAGATAAACTTCATAATCACTTCTAATCTACGAAAGGAAATCTTACCTATTGAATTGAAAGCATCATGACAATAAAATTTAATCAACAACTACTCTTTAATCTACAATAAGAAGAAAACTATCTTCTAATTTACAAAAGCAAGAAAACTCAAATATAGTGTTGATGGTTATGTCTTCGGTGTCTTATGATATCACAATGGCATTTAACAATTAATGATAACTCAAGAGGGATCAACTCAATATTAACTTCTATATCAAAGTGAAAGGTATGAATCAGGCAATCTAATGAGATCTTAGCCATTATAGAAGAAACATCAACTACCCTGCAAACCCATGTGATTCTTCAATTTATGCACTAGTCATCAACAATATGAAAACACTATTCTATTTAATTCAATTGCATTCTATGCTAATGTAAGCAAATTCATACTACTAGAGATTTACAACTAAGAACTAAATTCAAAAACAAACTTTGAATTAAAACTGCAATCTAGATCTAGAATGGAAATTGCGTAAAGTAAATCAAACTAATCATATTTTAACAATTTAAATTGCAAAAGAAATGCTCATAAAAACGTAACTCAAATCCTATTTATATTTCAGCATATGACAAGAGAATTAATAAGCAAACTAAATAGCAACTAAATAAGCAAACTATGAATCAAAATCAAAACTAACAATTATCCATCCACCGAAACTTTGCCAAAGAAACTATTAAATCCATATTGTGTTTTAACTCTGTTTTAACTTCTAATTATCCTATTTCAGCATGCATAAATTCTAGTCTATTATTTAATCACACAAGGGTTAGTGGCTTAAACTTAAGCTTGTTTCCTATTTAATTAGAGAGACATGGAATATTAACAGTATCCTTCATAATCAACCTGCAACAAGAAACTGAAACAATTAAACTATAAACAACAATTACACAGTAAGTAAAATGATAAAAACACATGTACAGGAAATAAAAGAAATGATAATTGCATAAATCAAATACACAAACTAACTAACTAAATATTCACCCAGACCACTGGTGGGCCCCCCAGCAGGTCGTGGCTACTCCTCAACGGTGAATCACAAGCTCAAGCAACACGATTTCAGCATTTAAATTAAAAAAACACAGTTTTACACAAGTTTATGAAAATGTCTTAAAACAACAAAAACAATGCTAGCTTCTGAACTTAACAATCCTTTGCTATTTGTCTGACCACTGTTGTGGTATTTATAGAGGTTACAAGTTGAGAGGTCGAGACAATAAACGCCCAGTATAACAACCCAATCCAAGTTGTCAGAAGCTCAATAATTAGAGCCATGAGAACAAGCAAAACCCATGTCTCTGATTTGCGCATCATTGGTCATCGATATGATAACCGCCAACTCGCCCATGGTTTTAGTGCATGATGGAGTGTCGGATGCAGTGTCAGATGGAGTACCAGATGCAGAATTGAAAACCACAAACTACTCTCAATCCATTCATAATTTCAGGAAACGACCTGCTAAGGACCTAACTGGGCATATTACTCACAAAACCCATGTGTCGGATTTTTCAGATTCCACTTCATCCTCTCACAAATTAATATTTAAGTTTTCTCCCTGTAATAGTGCCAAATGAAGTACCGGACGGGCTACTGGATGGAAAAACGCTATGTGATTTTTCTCTGTGACACATAGATCATGCATTAGCTTCTTGAAATAATTAAATCAAATTGAATTAAGCTTAAAACCATCATACATACCTGGTATAAGTTATGGCGATTTGATACAAGAATCCTTCAAAACTTCTTTAAAATAGTAAAATACACATATAATATTGGTCAAAAATGATCTAATCATCATCGTTAATTTAACCAAATCGCGAGCCCAACACACACGCCTTTGAACCTTAACCAACTCACACATTACAAACTCATTGCTTCTACATTGCATGATGACAACCAAAGAGTCTATAATTATGGGTCTTCTTTCCTCTCTTTGGAATGTAGCACTCACCCTATCCACAAACATAAATTACACACAATCCACCATAACCAAACAACATAGGGTAAGTTGTGGCCATACATAGAAAAAACAACCATCCCACACTGAATTAGAGAGCCACTTGCCACCTAAAATAATAACTTTTTCAATGTTGATATGGCATATGAGAAGGAGGGAATGGGATGAGGTGATAGTTCATTGTCCTTTGGTACATGCAAATAAACTCACCTATCTAACTCTACCATGGTGTATTGATGGGAGGGGCTCTAGAATTACCCTTTCCCCACTTTACACTTAGCCAACCTTCACCCAACGTCTTTCTAATATTTACCATTTTATCAACCAAGGAGTTGTTTTCCCTTAACACTTGATGAAAGGAGATGAATTCAAAGTGAGACACCATGAACTGGATTCAATAAATTAATCTTTGCAACCAACCATTTTTTAGGATAGGAAAGGCATAAAGGTTGTAGATAATAATAGACGAATCTCCAACTATTGTGATTTTCTTGATGCCACTTGTCCTTACTAGAATCAACCCTTGATACATCACTAGAACTTCCACTTTGTTATTAGAGGCCATTTTCAAACCCCGAGCAAAGTTAATATCTTGATTTCCTTTGGGATTAAACAAGACCCCCATAACACATCAGTCATCGTTGAACCAAAATATCAATTTTAATTTTAAATGATAAGCTCATTATTCAACTAACATTGATTATGCTTGAGAATTTTTTTATAAAACTATTCTTTAAACCTATTAAAAAATTGACTTTGAAAATTAACATAAATCCATCTTAATCAAAATTAAAATTACTTCATTTTCATTTTTCTTGTAATTTATTTGACAAATTTTTTTATGTTGTAGTGTTGCTAAACTTCTTGACAACTTTATTATTAAGAGCTTGGGTTTCTTTCCTCCTCCTACACAAAAGTGATGAACTTTGTCAAGTTATTTTTCAACTTTTATATTCTTGATACATATTGAGTCCAATTCTTTCTTTTCATTATTGGACACATAGTCCATTTGTGACGTCAGGCTTATGTTTGGAATCCACATAATAACCATTTATGTACATCTTTCTTTATATGAAATATCTCAAATATCACGAAGTACATTGTTATGGATCCTTTTCTTCTTTTATGAATGTTACAATTAACCCTTAAACAATTTTTCCTCCAACCATAATAGTTTCTTCATAGTCTCAAACAAACAAATTCAATGACATGTCAACACTTTAAATCTTTATGTATTTTAACTTGATTCGGTCTCAAATAAACAAATTCAATGATATGCCCAACCTTAAATCTTTTCCAGGTAAAACTTATATTACATCTAAGAAAGTGTTTTAACTTGATTGAATCTCTTAATAATCTTAGCCAAACAAATTCAATGACATGCCAAACCTTAAATCTTAAACCTAGAATTTATGATTTTTTTTGTGAAAATGTGTTTTAACTTATTCAATGGGTAATAAGGGTAACATGGATACAATTAGGTAACATGGATCACATTGTCAATCACCATTGCCATTATGAATGCATATAGATATTTACCATTATCATCATGAATGATATAAAAGCATATTTTTGATAGGTTCAATTTGTGAGTTGATATAAAACATAATCATCATCATGGTTTAATCGTTGGTTTAATATTTAACATACATTTGATAGGTTCAATTTGTGAGTTATCATTTTTAAAGTACACTCAAGTAGTGACCGGGTGTTATTATCAAAATATTCTCAAGAAACTTATTAATGTTCTTTTGAATGTTGATGCTTTGTTTTATAAACTTTTAAAGTATTTAAATTTTATAAACTTTTAAGTATTTACATTTTTTTTTTTGGAAGTTTGGTTTTTCATCATTATTAAGCAACTTACTTATATATGGATTGATCTTTCCTTCTTGAAATTATAATAATCATTTTTTCACAATTTACATGTTCAAAGTAATTTTGTTTTAATTTTTTTTTATAAATTACTTGACCATTTCAATTGAATTTACATGTGATATGAATGTGGAAGCAAGTATTAATAATCATTTTCAAAATAGGAAAATAATGTTTGAGATAAATATTTTATTTCTTATTTCACAATAACTATTATCTTTTCATTTCATTGATAGATGGATAATGTGGAAAAAGTAATATCTAATTTTCAATTATAACTCCATGTTTCAAGTGTTAAAGTGGCATCTTTAATCACATATGTTCATCTAAGTAGCAATGTAAGTACACATGGGCAAGTATATTACACCTAAAGAGTAGCAAGGTTTCTAATCCCAATACTCTCTCCTTGATGGTTAACTTTAGCTTCTCCTCCTCCACGTTAGGCATAAGTTATGGTGGTAATGACATTTTTTTTTCATGTGTACAAAGAAGTCTTCTTCCTCCTCTTTATCTTTGGACTATGCATCAATTCTTTGAATGTAGTTTTTGCAAAGATAAATACATATCTTGGTTAATGTTATAGCAAGATTTGCCTCAACCTATGCAAACTTGCAAAGATGACCTTTTTCCATTTCCCTATGCAGACTTGAAGTCCCTCTTTACAAATCCCAGAGCTAAAAACATTATTTTCCACATATATGTGCCCTACCTATTGTACAACATGCGTATACGCAAGTTGCACCACTACAGCCTGTGTACATCAATTTTTGTGCCCAAAATTAAAAAATGGTGTCGGGTTTCCATGTCACGTCACAAGATCCATGATCCTTGACCTTCCATATATTGGAAACGTTCTACTCGACCCTTTACTTCCACTTGAAGGCTCCAAATGGGCCAAATCTGAGCTATGGAAAAGGGGAGAAGAATTCAACTTTGAGAGAAAAGTTACTATGGAGAAATTATTCACTTCATATTAAGTCTGCATCCCTTTGTCCTTTTAAGTTTGAACACATTGTTCAACCCCCAAGCTCTTCCCTACTTGATTAAGAACCTCATTGTCTCTCTTATATGAGCTTGCCTTTGGTGGAGGATTGAAGTGGTGGAGGCCCAGCGGGAAGGGACTTAGTTTCTCGGTTTTGAACTGTGTCGGCACGAAAGTTTGTAATTTATTCACTTCTACTGATTACATTTTAATAGAAATATTGTTTTCTTGTCCAATTAATATCTTGAAAATATTTGAATTGTTATTCCATGGGCGTATTTGTTATGAATGTTGATGGATTATGCTATTGAATGTGCTAACATTATATATTATCACCATAGGCTTGTGTTTCTTGGTTGTTGAGGACAAATTGCAGGTGTATTGCTTTGAGTCAAGCACTCAACGATGAACTTCATCGAACGTCTGGACAAGGTAGGATTTTTATCTTGTCTTGCTAACATATTTGTTTATATAGCATATCTGAGATTATAGTTGATTTCTGCAGTCATTTCCATCTGTTGTGGTTTACCCCTAGCCATAGAGAGATTTTCCTCGTAACAGAATTGGCAACCATACTGGGGATATAATCTTCTTTTTCGGGGTTAGGAGTGTTTTTCTCCTTAGATTGCTCTCATTTATATTGAGTTTCTTGTTGTATGACTACTTGACAGCCTATGTTCATTCTGAGTTTGATTTTCTTATCCTTTTCCTTAGCCTGGCTATGTTTTAACACATATATGTGGGTTTTTACCTGACAATCACGTACATACGCGTGATGTCTTCTCGTAAGAGGCGTATATATGCACTTTTCTCCTGAACAATCACGTACATCACCCTTTGTTGCTTGGTTGTTGGGTTTGATGGTTGTTGGGTAGGTTTTGATGGTTGTTGGGTAGGTTTTGATGATTGTTGAGACTTCTTGGGTCTTTGTTATGACTGTTAAGTGACCGTGGAATGATAGGAAACCTTTCTTTGGTTGAATTTTTGGGTGGTGCCTTTATCATCATACTTTTCATTTGATTGTCCTTGCATCTTGGGTTGGGTGTTTGCTCCTTGGTATCCTACTTGGTTTGTCTCTATTTACACACAACATAGTTTTTATATCAAGCTCTTGTTTAGTCCTTGCATTTTCATTTTTTTATATTGAAAATACAAAAATATTAGGCATTTTACATTGTTGGCATTTGATCTTTTGAGTCCTTATCATTGATCTTAGTACATGTAAAGAAAGATTGCATTTTATTTGGAATTGCATAAATAAATTGAGAATTGTATTTTGAAAAACATATCGTTTATTGGGAATTGAAGTTAGGACTTTGCATTGTACTCATAATCATTTATTTTACTTGTTGAGTCATAACATCACTAGTTTCACGACCGCACCTTTTTGAGTAAGCAAGGCCACTAAATGTAACGCTATAATTTAAAATTGATTGGTAACGATTTTATTTTTCTAGGGTGCACAAACTAGCTTAGGATTTAGAGCCTTGGAATATGATTTTGTGAGTAAACTTCTTGAAGGCTATTAAATCAATATGTGTTTCTGACTAAGGGAGTGGAGAAATCCATTGTATAATCGGTAATATCAGGAGGCTCCGCTTACATCAGAGTTAAGCACAAGGTCATGTGAGGTTGGTTGAAGGGATATCCCCCCGATACCTTCTTAGCATTAGATATATTTCTGGAGATCTATTCATATATGGAGATCTTGCTAGTACCCTTACCTCTGTGAGAGGCGGTGCTTTCGAGGTTTCGAGCTTTGTTACCCTACCCATACGGTGGACCTAACTTACAATTGTTCACCTCTGCATTGGTTATATTGTGGTTCCTTAGTTGCTTGACATAGGTACCGCATAGGTTACTTGTAGGGGTTATTCTGCAGGTACCCCGGGTCAAATAAGGGTCGGACATTACACATCCTTTATGGAGGATTACCTCTCCGGGGGGATCTGACCGACTAGTTGTTAAGCCCACTAGGGGCATTTTAACTGATTTTGTTACCTTCAATCTTTAGCAGAGAGTCTCAATCCCCTCTTGGGCGAGGCATACCTACTTTAGGGAGGGAGGCCCCTTCCATCCACCTTACTCTGTTTGTGTGCATATTGGCCTTTTTATTTTATTTTGGTGTGCTCTTTGATTATTAGTTGGCCTTAGGATTTGTTTTAGATCTCGAGTCTTGAGTCATCGTGGAGTCAATCCATCCCTATGGCCTCTAGTCCTTTTTCCTATGGTATGTCGAATTTCACATCGCAATTTTCAAACTCCATCCTAGCGGCTGGTACGAATACTAGCATTGAACTTGGGGGCACAACTCCTCCGCATACTCCATTCTCGTTTGGTGATACTCATGTCCTCCAAATGACTCCTATCATTGGAGGCTTTCCTCCTTTTAACCCTGGGTCTAATCATGTTGCTTCTGGATGGAGTAACCAAATTGGCGGACAAGCTCATGCTCATGTTCTGTCCTTCACACCCACTTCCTCTATATTGATTTCAACCAACACGTTTGGCATGACGAATCCACCTTTATCCTCCAAATTCACACATAGGGGAGGTCAATTTCATACCTTGGGAAACCCCCAACTTGGAGCCACTTTGGCTGGGGGCAGTTTTTATAACCCTCATCAAAACATTCCTACTCGAATGGTGCCCAACCAACCCCTCATGAATAAGTCCGAAGGAGGGTATTATAATCCCAGACAGGGCCATGGTGCTTACCAGAACCCTGTATGGGATGTGATTCCCCAGCCACAATATTTCCAAGGAGCTTAGGGCCAAATGTCGCAACCTCGTCTCCTTTTTCTGGGCACGCTCAATCTGCCAGAATTGTATAAGTTAATGAACAACCTCATGTTTCATGATCCGACATGGCCCCCCATCCCCACTAAGCTTCCTTCGGATATTCTAAAATTCGAGGGTAGAACTGGTGAGGAACCTGGGGATCACGTTATTACTTTTCACCTTTGGTGCTCTTCGAATTCCCTTAACAACGATTCTATTCAGTTAATATTGTTTCAACGCACCCTCATGGAGGTTGCCACAAAATGGTATATCGAGCTACCTAGGGTGGAATACAAAACTTTTAATCAGTTGGTTTTAGTCTACCTCAACCACTTCCAATTGTCGGTTCGTTATGATGTTGGCATCAAAATTTTGACGACCTTTCGTTGGGACAAGGCCACTCATATCTCGGATCACATCCAAGAGTGGCGTAGATGGAAGAGGTTGATCAAGGCCTACATACCCCTGAAATTCTTGCTAGAGTGGTTCCTTAAATCTCTCCTGCCTTATATTTCAAAGGATGTTTCTACATCTGGGGTTACATCTAAGGAAGAAGGGATTTTTAAAGCCCAAAAGTTAGATCTTATATATGCTCAGTTTGGGATGTTATACAAGATTCTTCCAGGCGCACCGAGGTCAAACTATGACCCTAGACAAAATCTCAGGCCTCATGTCGATGGCATTGTAGGCACCGTTAATGTGAAATTTGCAGACTCGGTGACAATCCATTTGAAAGACTTGTCTCTAAACCAATCTGTAGGAGGGCTAGCTTCATCTGTGTCCTCCAATCCCACTCAGTCAGTGGATGTACATTTTGTGCAATCGTTGACTAGCCCGAATGGTAACCAACAACCAGGAGGGAATAAGAAGAAAGGACATAATAATAATCGTAAGGGTGGGAAGAATAATAACAAACCCAAAGACAATGTTAATAATGAGAAGACGAATAATAATGCTGGTGAGGGCAAGAAAGAAAGGTGGAAGGTGAAGTTTCCCTGTAAGCTTTGTACAGATGATCACCTTACCCATTTATGCCCCAAAATTTTGGAAATTGCGAGGATTTTATCTCTACCGCATGTCATGCTGACTAATCCTTTTCCATATAACCAACACATGGCCTCGAGCTCCTCGAATGCCGTAAATGTGGCGAGTGGGATTCAAAACCCACTGAAACAAGATGATGACTGTTTATGCATCAATATGGTTAAATATGAGGTTAATGTAGCCACTCAGTCTCACGATTACAGTTCTCCACAGACTGTACCTAGTGTAGAGTCTCCCCCTCCTCCGGAGACACCCTTACAAAACGAAAAACAAGAGCCCCCACCTCGTATTCTGAAAGGAGTGCTCAAGTGCTCTACCCATAATCCTAATGCTAGAGTTGCCCATAATTACTCTCTTATTGACGACCTAGGTCAAACCCCTTGTGCAATGTTGGCTCCGGAGATACTCCAGATGTGTCCTTCACAAAGGAATGCCTTGTTATCTGCGTTAGGAACTTTAGATCCTTGTGGCTCGAAATTTATCAAGTTTGATGTCACAAATGTGAAGCCTTGCTTGCCTTACCATGTGGCATTCCAAATCCACGTGTGTTACTCGAAGTATACCATCAAGTGTATTGTTGTTGATGAAGGCACTGCAACATGTGTGATGTCCCTGGTCTGTTGGAAAGCCCTCGGATATCCAACCCTTTCTCAGTCTCCAACCATGTTGACTGCTTTTGACGGTCGTTCCTTCCACCCTCACGGTATTCTTCTTGCCTTTCAGGTCCAGTTAGGTGGGAAGACAATAGAGGTGAACGTCGTGGTAGTTGATGCGCCCCTCGACTAGAACTTGTTACTAGGACCCAATTGGACTTACTCTATGACTGCAATCGTATCATCTATTTTTCTTAATCTTTGTTTTCCTCATGATGGGAAGATCGTGACAATCGACCAGTTGTCATTTGCATACGCTAGCCCCAATGCATCTATTAGATCATTGATCCCCGTGATTGACAATTCTCAGCCGACAACTGAGAATATCAGTGTCAGAATGTATTCATCCCTTATGGGTACCTTCAACTTCATGGAAGTGGTTCACCATATTTACGCCATGTCCAGTAGACATGTTTCATCAGAGATGTTTGTTCCTTTACGCATTTCCTATTTTAATGATCCTTGGACCCTACCTTCCTCGACGACGTCTTGTGAAGGTCAGTTACATTGTGGAATGACCATGCCACTATCCGCAACAGAGATTGCGTATCAATTTGTTCTTAACTCTTCCATCGATCCGGATCCTGTTACCTCACAAACAGACGAGGAGGATCCTGGCTTGGAGCCCGTATGGGCCACTTCATCATCTTGTTCACATGACTTCCTTGATGAGACTTTGCCTTCAGACGAAGCTATCATTGAGGCCATGAATGGTTCCGACAGACCCTGGGATGATATGCATGATCACTCTTATTTTCTCCCAGAGCTTGCCAGAATCGAGCAAGATGATTTTAGATCTACTTTGAGCGAGATAGTCAGTCACATTGTAGTTTCACTTGATACGCACGACATTTATGCCGAAGGAAACATGGTGAGTATTTCTCCTACCATCACAATTGATATCTCTTATATCCTTGGCAAGATTGAAAATGTATACATCGATGCAGATTGTTCACCGGAAGAAATTATGATCTACACCGAACTCTTCAAGGAATTATGAGATGTATTCGCTTGATCATATGAAGAGATGTCAGGAATCGACCCTTGAATTGTCGAACATGAGATTAAAACTTACTCGGATGCTAAGCCTATTCGACAATGTCTTAGAGTTGTCAATCCCAAGAAGGCCCCTACTATTAAGGCAGAGGTAGAAAAATTGCTTAATGCTGGCTTTATCTACCCAGTTCCCTTGACTGAATGGGTATCCAATCCCATTCCCATGAATAAAAAGCAAGAAACTATCTGTGTACACATGGATTTTCGTGACTTGAACAAATCTTGTCCTAAAGACAACTTCTCAACACCCTTCATCGATCAGATTCTCAACGAGTGTGCGAGAAGCGAAGTTTTTTCTTTCATGGACAGATTTTCAGGGTATAACCAAATTCAGATTAAACTTGAGGACCAACATAAGATGGCATTTATTTTCCCTTGGGGTAGTTTCGCATACCGAAAGATGCCTTTCGGCCTTAAAAACGTCGGAGCAACCTTCCATGATCAGGGGATCAAATTTTGCTCAAAAATTCAAAGTGCTCGGAATTGCTTCAAATCAGACAAGAGCGTAGGTCTCGTCATTGTGAACCCAACATAACTCGTTTGGGTTCAAACAGACATCAAGAGTGAGAGATATCGCATTCTGTTCAAATTGTCTCGTCGTTGCGAACCCAACGTAACTCGTTTGGGTTCAAACAGACGTCAAGAGCGAGAGATATCACATTATGTTCAAATTTACAAATAGGCAATGTTATCCCCGATATCTAGGGATAACTAGGAGATCATGTCTCGAGGCCCACAGGTCCTAGACATGGAGTACCAAGAGAAGGATTGACCTGAGCATGCCCCTGGAGGGCCCATTCTTCTTCTTCTTCACCAGATTTGTCCTGCCAGCAACAACAACTTCCATCACCACCTGCTTGGACTTGCATCGGAGAGGACTCTTGCTCCATGAGGTAATTGGTCCAAGGTATCATGGTATGTGTCATATTTGATCGTTATAACCCTCTTATATATGCATTAGGTTCCTTTCATTTCTGATGACTGCTTGGATCTTACACTGATCCACTTGACCATTGTTGGGGTGATTAGTGGGGTGACTTAGCAAGCTGATGTTCATGGGTTTTGGTTAGCCACCGAGGGGGATTTGCAGAGCCATCGTCCGCTCCCACCATTTGTTCATTTTACATCTTATCTCCCGCACGTCTATCCCATTCCCCTAGTCTGGCCATTAGGATGACCTTTGAGGGTTACACTTTGTCTTGTGGGAAGAAGGGGCTAAAGGCCCAAGGGGTAAAAGCAGCTGGT
>ML808777.1:40747-62482 GCA_009831015.1 Picea engelmannii
AAGATCACTGAGAAATACACATTCACAAGAGACACAACATTTATCCTGGGAAACCCTCTAGGGGAAGAAAACCTAGCAAAAACTTCCTTATCATAAATAGCTTATACAATGTTCAAGAGATAACTCAAACCAATACAGATAGTACTCTCCAAGAGATGCACCACTCTTCTCCCTCTCTCCAACTGGTAATTGCAGCTTGCCTCATAAGAGAATGAGCAAGTGAGTTGTGTGTTAGAAGTGAGGCTCTAGCCTCTTATTTATATCAAACTTGCACGTGTGAAAGGTCACAATCTGGCAGGGCCGACCTCTCACTCTGGGTGGGTAAACCCACCTTTAATTAATTCTGGGTCTTCAATTATAACTGCTGGGGCCGACTTCTTATTCTGCACTTTGTAATTGTCCGATGACCAATCCGCAAAAGGGGATTTGGTCCTTATACAATTACTGACATGATTAATCCTCAATGGGGATTAATCCAATAACAATAATAATAACAATGACATGATTAATCCACAATGGGGATTTAATCCAATAATAAAATAATAATATGAATGCTCTTCGCAGTTACATTATTTCAACAACACTTACACCGGTAAGTTGCTCTAGTGTTGGTTGTTGTAACTGTTCTTCCAAATAGTTTAGTGATTGCTTGACTTATCTCTTAGGGGATTCTTTTTAGTGTGTGTTACTTTTGAACGTTTAGAATACCTTAGCGTGTCTTGGATATTCTCACACAGTGGAGGATCCTGAGCTCCGCTGATCACGAAGGCTTCTTGGCCTACCATCGGTTACATTGGATCCACCCCCGCCACCATTAAGGCGGAAGCTAGACCAACACGGGTCTTTTGAAGCGATCGGGTTACAAACCTTTGTGCCCGAACAAATCCCAAAGGAATCAAATGCCAATCTTGGCTCGGTTGAAACCCCAACCACTGATATCTTGGCACCATTTATTGTACCAATCCAATTTCATGAATGCCAGACAGTGCCTCACACAGCTATGGAAACAAACGCTATTATTTCTTCTGGGAATTCTTCAATTCCCACCACAGTTTCTACCACAGGAGAGTCATCTCCTAACTTACCATCATCGGTCTGAGCCACCATGGTCTCAGCCACAATTATGTCGCACAGTGGACCGAACCCGTCTATGGCAGTGGCCACAACCCCCTTCACACCTAGTGTGACAGGCCCTCCGTTCTCATACGGTATGCCTAGTTCGGGTACAAGTCCTGCACTAACCCACTCCACTTTACATACTTTGGGTCTGGGGGCAGGGATCTCTAACGCTCCTCTGCAAGGTCAACTTGGGGGCATTCCTGTCCCTTTTAACACTTTTCCTTATGCAGGGGGTCATATCCCTCCTTCGTCCCCTTCTCTTGGTGGTCTGCATCAACAGCCCGCCGGACAGTCTACACACACTAGTTTATTTGGAGCAGGGAGTCAAGGAACACCTGCGCACAATATGCCGGTAGGTTCGACACCATTTTCTTGGAACGGGTCATTTGGTAACAACACTTTCTCATCAACCGCTTTCCCATCTGGGGGCAATCCCATTCTTGGACAATCTACTCCTGCACAGGGTACTATTCCTGCGTAGGGGGCACATATAGTAGGACCTTGGAAATCAGGACAAGGATCCGTTCCCTCCTCTAGAATGCTGTTCAGGGGCAATTCTTTCCATAGTCAATGGAACCCTAGACAGACTACTATGCCTCTCCCATCAGGACCGACATGGTGTAATCCTTCCTAAAGTCCTTTGAACACGATGCATGCCCAACACTCTATGTCCTTTATAGGAAATCAGCCGATGATGTCTCCACATATGCAAAATCCTTATGCTGGTCAGGGCCATGGTTTCTACCAGAATCCGAGCCAACAGCCAAACTTTTCTTGGCAACTTGGTGCCAGTCAAACTCCATGACCCTTTTTCCTAGGTTATCAGCAACAACCCAAACTACCATTCCTGGCGACTTTACACTTGCTAGATTTGACAAGGTTGTTAAACAATCCTATTTGTCATGATCCACGTTGGCCTCCTATGCCAATGAAGTTTCCTTCAGACATTCCAAAGTTTGAGGCCAAGCCTATTGAAGATCCAGGTGATCATGTGACTACCTTCCATCTTTGGTGTTCATCTAACTCATTTAAATATGACTCCGTACAGTTGCGATTGTTTCAACGTACTCTTATCGGGAGTACCACGAAATGGCACATCGAGCTCGATCGCTCAAGATACTCTTCTTTTTGCGAACTGGTGATGGCCTTCCTTAACCATTTCCAGTTACCTATGAGATACGACGCTGGCACAGAGCTTCTCACCAATTTCGAACAGACAACAACAAACCATATCTTTGATCATATCCGAGAATGGAGATGTCGAAAGAGTCTAATCAAAGTACCAGTCCCACCAACATTCCTACTCGAGTGGTTCCTTAAGTCTTTGGTCCCACAATTATCTAAAGACGTCGTGACTTCCGAAGTTTTCTCCGAATAATATGCCATTATGAGGGCTCAACAGTTTGAGCTCATCTATTCTTAGTTTGGTTTATTATACAACATCTTGCCAGATGCGCCATGTTCGATACTAGATAAAACTAGACAGAGAGATCGACCACATGCCGATGGTATTGTTGGTTCAAAACAAACCAAGCCCGCTGAGCAATTGACAAAACAGTTGCAACAATTATCCATACAACACACAACGGCCAACCAAACTACTACTTTGGTTGCTCCCCCTACCCAAACGTCGGAAGTACACTCCATGCAGTCGACTAACCCAAAGGCCACCCAGCAGCCTAAAGGGAAGAAAAAACAATTAAAGAAGGGTAAGGGGGATAAAAAACCCATTGATAATGCTGGCGGGGACAACACAGAAAAATGGAAGGTGAGGTATCCATGCAACTTGTGCGCGGAGGACCGTCCTACCCATCTTTTTCCTCGACTTGCAGAGGCCCAAAAGTTTGTCACACAGCAACAACAGGTAGTGTTGACTAATCCCTTTCAACATGGGAAAAATCTAACTCAAGCCTCTACAAGCACAGAAGGGGGCAGCCAAGAAACCTGCCCTCCTCCAAACAATCCCTCATCCGCAAACGTATATATGTTTAGGGGTGATGCTTTCATAACAACTAGAGCACACAACTATATTAAACCAAATGCTTCTGAGAAGGGTAAAGAAGCTGATCTCCCATCTCTTCCTCTACAAATTGATAAGTCGTTGGGAGAAACAATGACACACATTCCAAAGGGTGCATTTAAAAAAGCTTCTCACAACCCAAACACAAGGGCTGCCCAGAATTACTCTGTGGTGGAGGATTTATCACAAACCCCTTGTGCGATGTCTGCTTTGGAGGTCCTCCAAAGCTACCCTGCTTAGAGGAAAGCCTTGTTAACTACTTTGGGCTCTACTGAGACTTGTAATTCGGGCAACATCATGTTAGATACAATCGACTTAAAACCTCGTCTGCCTTACCATGCCATGTTTCAGATAGTAGTGGCTCATCCCATGAAAACTTTTACTCGCAATATCTTCTGCATGGTGGTCGACAAGGGCACCTCGACATGCGTTATGTTGTTAGCATGCTGGAAGGCCATCAACCAACTCGTTTTGTCTCCATCACCTACTCTCTTCACTGCTTTCGACGGTCGTTCATTCCGACCACATGGCATAATTCCTTCTTTCCCTGTGCAGTTAGGAGGGAAAACCATGTGTGTCAAAGTAGAGGTAGTCGATGCTCCCCTCAATTATAATCTCTTGTTAGGACGGAGTTGGACTTATGCTATGCAAGCTGTGGTTGCTACAGTTTTCTGAGTCTTTTTGTTTCCACACGAGGGTCGGATAATGACCATCGATCAACTGTCTTTCTCCAGACCTGACCCAGCTTTGGGGGCATCCACGGTCCCGACGATTGATAATCCTCAACTAGGTGTCGTTAACGTAGGAGTGGGTTTGTGCCCATCCTTGATGGGTACCTTCGATTTCCCACCTCCTCACGAAGATATCAAATTTATATCTAATCACCATAAGATTGAGATTTTTTAAGTTTCGTCATTCTGCACGACTTACTTTGAGGATCCTTGGATTCTTCCTTCCCCATCAACCACGATGGATGAGATGGGGCACTCAGGCATGTCCATGCCCTTGTCTACCCCTGAGGTAGCATACTCTGTAGTCCATCAAGCTTCAGCTAACCCTAATCCAACTCTTGCATAAGAGTTAGATCCACTTCTAGAGCTTATTTGGGCTCAGGGTTCTCTCGCCAACATCGATTCGTTAGACTTAGTCTCGCTCTCTGACAAAGTAGTAATCGAAACAATGACTAATCCAGACAAACCTTGGGATGATCTTCATCACATATCATATTTCCTCCCAAAGTTAAGCTGAATCACAGGAGAATTCATCGTGACTATGACTGGAGATAGGTCTTGGCATACTAATCCCTTAGCTACACATAAGATCTATGTTGAGGGTAATATGGAAACCATTTCTGAAATGATACCTATCAATATCTCTAGAACCCCTGGCGTCATAGACAATATTTTCGTCGAAGCATACAGCTCCCCCGAGGAGATGCCAGGCATCGACCCACAAAGAGTCTATCATGAGCTAACTTTGTTGTTTTTTAAGCTTGCTTTGAGATCTGAAAACAACATCCGACGAGACTGCATTTATGCTTTTCGATCTCGTCTAGATTAACTGAGAAACGTAACCATTATGGAGTCTTCTTTAAGCCCTTTTCAGACTCCTTAAAGATGAAAATATTGCTGAGTGACCTTGTTTCTTCACACTCATTAAATTGGTCCAGAAGAACGTTCCTTAAATGGGTCTTCTTTTAATCCCTTTTCAGACCCTTTAAACATGAAAAGATTGCCGATTTATCTTGTGGCCTTTCACGCTCGTTAAACTGAAATTTGAATTCACGTCTGTCCAGTGGTAGTTTACCCCTTTTTTGGTCCAGACGGTCAACTGTACGAACAAAGGTATACTCTATAGAACTTCTGTTATTTAGAAGAGTACTCTCAGGTATGATTTTATCCCTTTTTCGGGCCCAAGGGACTAAACTTACAAAAAAGAAACCCCCACGGAGTCCATAGTTAAGCTCTTTTCAGACTCCTTAAAATTGAAAAGATCGTTGAGTGACCTTATTCTTTCACACTCGTTAAATTGGTCCAGAAGAATATTCCTGACGGAGTCCATAGTTAAGCTTTTTTCAGACTCCTTAAAAGTGAAAAAATGGCCGAGTGAACTTGTCCTTGTCACAGTCGTTAAAATGGTTTTGAATTGATGTCTAATCGGTGCTAGTTTACCCCTTTTTCAAACCGACTAGACTATTGTCGAAAAAGGTACCCCAGTGGAGTCTCCTTTTATGCTTTTTCAGACTCTCTAAATATGAAAAACACCGAGCTTACCTTCTCTGGGCTTGTTAAACCTACATCGAAGGATGTTACCATTGTGTGTTGTATCAACCACATTTGCATACCGTATCCACCAACCTCGTGAAATTTTGCTTCTGCGTCTTAACACCTTTGGCCCCCGAAGGATTTTTCCTGAGTATCATTTTACTAGAACATCAGTCTTGTCCTTGTGCCTTGAGCTTGTATGTTTGCAATAATCGTTCCTCCATTGTAACGTAATATTCCTTTATTCTTTTTCCAAAATTATCGAAAATAACAAAAAAAACAAATATACCCCAAAAAGAGGATGGGAAAAGCATTTTCTTTATTGGCAGCATAATGAGTCACCCTTGGATAAAGCACATCTGTCCAGTTGATCATCAGACTATGGGATATAGTATGACCTTAGGAAGCTTTTCTCGCTATAAAGAGTTGTGTTCTCCACCGTTTGGTTATTCTTCCAAACATATGGAGAGTTTGCGTTGCCTCCTGCTTTGTAGACTTATGATTAACATATATGTTGCCTGAGTCTCATCACTTGTCGTGCTATTGTCCAAGGGAAGTTTTTCACTAATCTTGAGTCGACCCCTCTGCAATATGTCTCTTGTCCGCATACCCGGCCATCCTGAACACCCAATCAAGTCCTTGTTCAAAATCATTGAACCCTTCAGTCTGATCATCAAGATTATCAATTTTGTCCATGATCGACGAGCCGTCGAAGACCTTTGGGTAGTGCATTCGTACACTGATATTACACTCTTACCAGAGTTTTGAAGATTTTGAAGTTGTTACTTGAGCTCTGAAGCCCTCATCTCTAGCCATCAGGCCTTATCAGCTTCTACGAAGATGGATACTTTGCATGTATATCTTTTTGATTTCGATATGTAGATCCGCTGTGTAATATTCGTGGCTACACTTTATATAGTTATATGACATGGATCTACAGTGTATTTGATTGGTAGCCATGCGTTCTATTTTATCCCGAGCATGAGTATGCCCACCTCGGTGAGACATTTGTTATTTTGCAGACGACACCTCTTGGTTCCTGATCCTTGGGCTCAATCGTTCAGTACATCAGTAAAGATTGGTAATGTATTTGAATAATATTTGTGATCTATGTGAACTCCCTCTGTGCTCTTTAGCCTCTATCGCTCTATGTGTGCTCCCTTTTCATGAATAGACAATTTTCTCCCATGTCCGTGTGTTGTATGGGTTTCCCATGAAGCTTGTCTAGGAAGCTTCCTTAATTATGGGTTTAATGCACCTTAATTACGGGTTCAATGAATCTCTGACAATTTCGTACTTCCCATTACTCTGCCTTGCTCTCTAGTTGGCGCGATTAATGTGGCATCCCATCGGTCCTTCCCTTCCTTAACTTCTTTCTATTGCTGTCATGTCATACTGATTTTTTCAGCTTTCCTCTTTCCGCTTGTTTCCCTTTGGTATTTGACCATTGTCCTTCTCCTCACCGAGTTTGTGTTCCTAAGCGTGTGTGCCTTTTCTTCCTCCGACGCACTGTGCCCTCTTTGGTTCTTTTTCAATATACTATTTTTTTTTAACTGCGCAGTGGGTGGTCGACTGTCCTTGTACAACTTTAGTCGGCTCCCATTGATCATCCCTCTAAGTTATGCGCCTGATAAATATCTTAACTGTACAACTCCTCCATATGTGACAGATTTTACCTCATACGGTCCTAGCCAATGGATTTTTAATTTGTATTGGATGCTGAAATGATTTGTTTTCATACATAAGTAATAAATCTCCTTCCTTGAAAGTTTTCTTCTTGATGTGTCTATCATGCCAAGATTTTTCCCTTTCTTTCTAAACTTGTTGGTGGAATCTTGCTAAGATACGCTCTTCCTCCATGGTCATTAACTAATTCAGTCTCTCCTGTGCTGTGCCTCATTCTGTCATTTGTGTAATTTCTGCTACGCGCAAGATTGGTACTAGAAATTCTAATGGAACCACTGATTCTTGGACATAAACCAGTTTAAATGGCGTGTGCCCTGCCAAATTGTTGCACGTAGTCCTGTATGCCCATAATACTACTGGTACTTTGAGGTCCCAGTCGTCCCCGTTGATGTTACAAATCTTTGTCAGTGTGTTCTCCAGGATTTTGTTAAATGCTTCTACCATGACATTTGCCTGTGGGTGATATGGTGTGCTCTTCTGATGATGGACTTCAAACTCTTCAGTCATAGCGCTGATGGTTCTTTTTATGAAGTGTGTGCCTTGGTCGCTCATCAAAACTCTTGGGCACCACAATCTAGTGATCACTTTCTCAAATAAGAAGTGTGCTACTATTTCTGCACTGCAATCCTTCACTGGTGTGGCTTCTGCCCATCTTGTTAGGTACTTCATCGGAGTGATAATGTACCTAGCTCCTATTCCTTTTGCTGGTGGGTTGATTGGTCCCACAAATACTATTTCCCACTTATCGAATGCTTGTAATTTTATTTGGGGTTGTAATGGCATCTCATCCCTTCTGTTAGGTTTTCCTACCCTTTGACAGACATCCCATCTTTGACAATACTCCTTCAAATCTCTGTGAATCGTTGGCCACAATAGTCCTGCGTGCAATACCTTCTATACGGTAGCTTTTCCCGCATAATTTCCTCCTGCTATTCTCTCATGGGCTTCTACTAAAACTCATGGTCTTTTGTGTTCTAACACATACCTTCGCAAGATGCTATCTGCGCCCATTTTGTATAGGTGTCCTACAATCAGTTGATAGTCGACAACACAGACTACTAGATTTTTCTTCTACGCAGTGCTATATTCTTGCGGCACAATACCCGTGCGCAAGTACTAAATGATATATGCGAAGTATTCATCAATGATTTGGACTGAGAATAACTATGCATTTGGAAAGTTGTCTTCTAAATTTGTAGGTTCTTCTCCATTTGTCACCCTTGATAGGTGGTCAGGTCCTGCGTTCAATTTTTCTAGTTTGATGATTACTTCAAAGTCAAATTCTTGAAATAGGAGTAACCATCGACAAATTCTCCCCCCCAACACTGGCTTGTTGACTAGGTATTTTAGGGCTAAGTGATTTGTCAACATCTTAAAGTGTTTTCAGAACAAGCAGTGCCTGAACTTTTGCAGTGCATAGACCATAGCTAGGCCTTCTCTTTCTGTCATGTTATAGTTATGTTCTGAGTCTGATAGCTTCTTGCTCGCAAATTCTATTGGGTGATCCAAGTCCCCTGCTCTCGCCTACGCCAAGATAGCTCCAAGTTGTATGGCTGATGTGTCTACATGGACATGGAATGTCTTCTCCTAGTCTGGAAAGACTAATATTGTTGCGATGACCATCTTTTCCTTTAGGGTATCCAGACCATGTTGACACTCGTCATTCCACTAAAACTTTGTATCCTTTCTTAACAATTTTTCCATTGGTGCAGTAATCTGCGCATACCCTTTGATAAACTTCCTGTAGTATCCTGGGTGTTCCAACATCACTCTTAGTCGACATACTTTTTTTGGTGGTGGTAAGTTAACAATTACTACAATATTTGTGGGATCTATGAGTAAACCTTGTTTGTATACTATATGGCCCAATAGTATCCCAAACGATGTTCAAATATGAATTTATTTATGTTCATTGATATCTTACACTGTCTGCATCTTTCCAACATTAGCCGTAAGACTTCTATATGTTCTTTCAACAAATTGTAGACTGTCCAATCATCCAGGTATATTTTGAGAAACTGGTGGATGGATTCCTTAAATGCAACAATGACTACTTTGGAAAAGGTTGCTGGTGCATTCTTCATTCCAACGACATGACTGTGTACTTCTATGATCCCCATTCTGTCACAAATGTGGTCTTGTATCTATCTTCTTGTTTTATTTTGATCTGATGGTAGCTTAAGAATCCATCAGTGAATGAGTAGGCTTCGTGTCCGCCTATGTTTTCTAACACTTCGTCTGTGAAAGGTGTAGAGAATGGGTCATGTAGGAATGCATTGTTCAACTTCTTCAAGTCAATGCATATCCTTATCCCTCCTTGTTTCTTGTCTTGTGCTACCATCGGGCTTATCCATTCTGATTCTTTGACTGATTCTATGATGTCGACTTCGAGTATCCTGTCGATCTCAGCTTTGAATTTTTGCTTATATATTGGGTTTAGTCTGTACGGTCACTGTCTGATCGATCTTTTTTCACGTCTGAGTGGTATCTTCATTTCTCCTAACTCTCTGGATATACCCTTCATTTCTGCAAATTTTGTGGGAAACAAGTCATTGTACTCACGCAATAACTCTGTTATGCTTTATACTGTTTTCTCATCCCAATAGTCTCCAATGCTGGCCATTTTGGGATTCTCAACTGTCCCAATGTTGAATTTATTTACTTTGATCAACGCATAAATGAGTTCTAATTCTATGAGTGGACCTTCCACATCTCTTTCACCTTCTACTTCTTCAATCTGAATATCGCGCGGGTCGTCTTCATCCAATTCTTCCTCTTGTACATGGTAACATGACAATAGTTCCTTGACTATATATTTTCTCCGCTATTGTTCTTCTATGATCAATTCTATTTCTGGTTCTTTGATGAATATCACTCCTCTTATATTTTTAAGAGTGACATCTATGTCGGGGTTCTCATGCTCGAATGAGAAAGTGACTGTAAAATTCTGTTGCAATGTCGTCCAGGTCATAGTTCATTTGCGTAATTCCTAGTTTGTGTACCAGTTCGCTGGTGTGCCCTTTAGAGTCTGTATAAAATGATGAGGCCATTCCTTTAGGGGTGCCATTTTCCACAGTGTTATACACTTCTCCAAGTGTTTCACTAGTTCCCTTTGTCCATCATATTTATGTTGCTTGTTGTTTTTCTGTTCTACGCTGAACCTTATGCGCAATAACCACTTACATTGGTACCGATCTGTGATTGTCTCTTTGTGTGTGCCCCACCATATTTCAGGTGTAGCCTTGAGTGCTGGATCAAGTGATAATAGTCTCTGGTTCTCTAAGACTTCATCTTCATACTGTGCTAATAATGTTTCCAAATAGTTGATTCCATGGAAACTGGGTGGTTCTTTGATTTCTGTGCCTACCCATCTTACTGTGCAGTCTATTCTTGCACATATTCTCGTGGATACTTCGTGTAGCCTTTGTTGCCAGTTCTCTAAATAGGTATCTGAATCCTTTTCACATGAGGTAATGCTCCGCCAACTGAGTATCCCATCTATAGTTGGGTTCACGTAATCCTCAACACGTGTAGTTGTTCTGTACAACTGGCTGATTTCCTCTAAGTCTAGGAAAGTTAGTTCTACAAACCTCTCCCCTTCTGACGGATCCAATGGTGTGATGAACCTATATTATCTTGACTCAAATGTCATTTTCCTGGTCTTTATGTTGATTATGGCCTGGTTGTCAAATGCCCAATCTAGACCAAGCAACGCTGGGTAAGGTGTTGTGCCATCCACTATTTCAATGACTTCAAAATATGCTTTAGAGCGCACTCCATCTAGGTCTATTATCACTCCTTTCAGTCTACCTATTAGTAGGACTTTGTGTTGGTTTTCCAATTTCAATTGAACATGTGAATAGCTTAATGTGGGCTCTCCCATGCATTGCCATGTTTTCTTTGCTAATACATTAACTTCAGTTCCTAGATCCAATATGATGACTCCCATATTAAAATATCCAATATTGGCATTTAGTCTAAATTCCCTACTTGTTCGTTTTCTTGTGTGTAGGTGATTAACTTTTTTTTGTTCTAGTTTTCCTTCCGTCTCGATGCTACATTTTTCTAGTATGTTTTGCAGTATTTTCACAGATGATGGATCACTTAATACCTTTATACATGATTGAAAAAATCCTTTGATTGTACTTGTTCCATGGAGTGTGTTTCGTTGGTATGATCTAATAACATAGGCATTTTGTATTCTGGTGCTTCCTTACTTTGTTGCACAGTTGAAGTCGTCGCAATATCTTCCTTCTAGAATTCTTGTCGGGATTGCTTAAATATCTTATTTTCCTTCTGCATGTCGAATTGCTTTCTTGGTTCGATGTTCTTTTTCACTCATTGATTTTGTGCTAGCTCTTGTTGAACAACATTGTCCCCTATTTTATCTCCTCCACGAGTAACTATGTTGATGTTTCGTCCTTCATCCTTAGCTTTAGCGGAAATCCACTGAACATTCTGGTTGTTCTGGTTCCTCTTCTCCTGGATCTTTACTAGTAGTGTCGAACATCCTTCTGTATCATGGTTCGATGCACGAAAACACATAGAAGTTGCTGGTGGAAGTGGGAATTCTATTGCATAATGTCCCAGTTGTTGACAATTGTGACACACCACTGGTCCTCTACCTCATCCAAAACCTCCTTTTTCTCGTCCTCCACCTCTGTAGCCTGCTCTATCTCCGCTCAGTGCATTATACCGAGGTGCATGATTATACTATGCGATATTGTACTAAGGTTGTGCTGCGTTTTAGTGTGGCTGAGTGTTATTGTATGGTTGCTGCGTAGTATTATATTGCTGTTGCGCAGTGTTGTATGGAGATGGAATTGGATTAAATTGTGGTGCGGCTTGCCCCATCATCATTTCTGCCTGCACTCTATATGTGTATGATGTCCTTTCTCACATCAACTCCATAGTTCTACAATCTTTTTCATCGTGGCCCACTGACTTGCAAAAGGTTCAATACAGAATCTTTGGGACTGAATGGTATTTCTACATCATCAAGCAGTGATAGGGGTCCTGACCCAATTTCTTACAGACTTCACACCATGGTCCTCCTGTGGGTAACGGGTTTGGCATTCCTACTACTATATACTATGCGAATGTTGGACATTCGTTCTTGTGGTGTCCTTCCGTCCTAAATGTGGTACACCAAAAAACTTCTCATTTGTCTTTGCTCTTATTCTGGTTTAGTTGAAACACTAATTTCTTCAAGTCTTCCTTCAACTCTTCAATAGATGGGTCTGTCTACTGGTATTGGTTTTCTTCTAGTTTCAAGTCTGCCTGCAGAGCCTCTTCCTGTATCTGGAACTTCTGTTGTCGCAATGGATATTTTAAGTGTGGTAGAAGTGAGTTGACAAACAAGTGCCGATGCTGCATATCATTCATAAGATATTTTAACTTTCCCTTCATTCGTTTGAATCTCTGGTCAGTATCCCATACAGATTCTCCAGGTTTTTGTCCGAATTCTATCATCTCATTCATGTATTTATCCTCTGAGATCAGCTTGTGGAACTCATTTATCAGTAACTTATTAATGTCTGTCAGTGTCCTTGTCGTCCCTGGTGCACTATTTGCATCTAAACTCATGTACCAGTCTAGTGCATGGTCTCTTAGCGTAATCACTAACTGCGCAAGTTTGGTATCTTCATCAATGATCTGTTTTGCTTCCTAGATCTTTGTACAAATAAACAAATGTTTCTCAGGGTCTTCTATTGCTCCTCCTTGAAATTTTGATAACTTGATGGTGGGATCGTGTCCTACCATTTTGAATGCTGAACTACTACTTCTGCACGGTGTAGATACCTAACTAGTGCTGCCTGAACTAGCTCCTCCAATTGTTGTTCCTTGTGTGGATGTACTTCCTGCTGTCTGAGTGCTTCTGAACTTCGGTTGTCTAAATGGTAGTGTTCTCTTTGGTGTATTAGTCGCACATGGGTTTATGAGTTCCAAACTGACATTAATATGGATAGAATTGTTGCCTTCTCTTCCCGTTCTTGGACCTCTTGTATTCCTCTCATATGTTGCATGCAGGATTTCCTCAATCTTCTCCACAACCCAGAGATCCTCTACCTCTTCCTCATCACTCGCCAAGACTTCCATTGTGGCTACAACTCTCTTCTTGGTATTCACCTTGTATTTGTAGGGTACTCTGCTACATGTCTTTCCAGCTGTCTCCATGATCTGCTTGATCTGGTCGTCATCCATCATGATTTGGTCCAAGGGTTCCTCCTGCTTGCCCTTATCCTTTCCTCCTTCCATTTCTCCTATTTCTGTTAGTGATTCCCCCATTCCCCCATGCACACAGGGAAGTTTAGTTTTCTGACTCCATTGCCATTACTCCTTTTTTATATAGCAATATATTAATAGAAGTATACAGTGATCGAACGTACCTTCCTTGAGGTCTGCATAGAAACTCTTGCTCTGCTATGCTATACGACTTCGTTGTGTCAACTGCAAACTCTGTTATAAAACCTGCCACAATATTGTCAAGCCAAAACTCTATTGCGCATGCGAACTTGTTGTTCACCTGTTGTAACTGTTCAATCTGTACTGGTGTCCAATATAACTATCGAATCTGGTTCATTGCATGGTTATCCTTCAACCTTAGTATCCACTCTTGCATTAGATGTGGGAACTCACAGAAACATATTTCGTGTAAATCAATAAACACATATTTCTCAAGGTATTTGTGGGGTGTTAGTATAGGGTTTCTGTTCTCTTTCTATGCAAAATCTAGCTCTTTTGTTCTTAGCCATCTTTCGATATCTGCTTTTGTGGGATTCCACAGTCTCAACATTCCCTTCTAATGGCTCATTGCTCTCTGCCCTAATATTTTCTTGATCCGCCTCCGACAGATCTTCGACTTATCTTCTCTACTCAATCCTCTCTTGTTCCTACCAACGAAAAAAAAACCATTTGTTGGTTACTATTCTTCTATACTGTCTGAGTTTATTGACCCAGGGTTCATGTCTGTTCAAGTTTCCAACAAAGCCTCTAAAACTATTGGTTCTCCTGGTAAACCAAAAGGCAACACAACACAGAGAATGCACTGTGTAGTCTCACCCGAGATAACTTTAATGGGTGGCTTTAAGACTCAGGTGTTTATAGCCTATGATTAAGTGTGAGATAAGAGAGCTATATATTTAACCATTCATTATAACTCATAAACACAATATATTGTTAACGATGAATAAGAAGAAAATATAACAATTCATTCATTCAACATAATAATAACTGCTAAAGACAATAAATATATGCACACATTCATCACATAACACAAATTTTACCGTGGTTCAACCCCTCCTGGGCCACGTCCAAAAATATTTGGCTCTCAACTCTTTTATTATCGTATTTCCGCATCTACAACACCGCATGCTTACAACTCCCCTCAGCCGGGTAAGATCTACATGAGGTGGACTAGATCACACCAGGCTCCTCAGCCTACGATCCAACCCTCCTTTGTCCTCTTTAGCTCAACAACTTATAGAAAAATGGATTATATAATAAAATGTTACATATCACATCAACTCATGCCTAGCTAAAACAATCACAATAATAATCCACACAATACCTAAGTGTATCTCTGAACCAACCCCTTATGATACCTAAGTATATCTATTTATACATGTATGGCTCTTCAGCCGTTTACAATACCTTACCAAAACCCTAACCCTACTGTCGTTAGGTCTTCTCTCACATGCGCGTGTGCTGTTCTTCCTTCTAGATATCGCTTTCCTCGTGCATGATTTCTTTCCCAAAACCACCTTGCTTTTTCGTTCTGGCCTGCCTCCAACATATATATATTAAATATCGAGAACTGTTTATAAAAATGTTCAAAAATATTTAAACACACTAAGAATTTCATACAAACATTCTTTCTCAAACTTTATACAAGCATTTTTTCTCAAAATACAGGCTGATGCTATATATCATAAGCTATCCATAATCATTTAGAATCTTATATAAAAGAAATAGTCATATCAGAAAGGCTGTACCCCTACTTGTATTTATTGATTGTGAATGTACATGAGATTTCCTTAAAGGTTATACAATTGAAGTGGAATAAAAGAGTTATGAAAGAAAAGGGGAATACATTAAACATAGGAAAATAGATTCCGCAAATTGAGTGGTGAATCCATTAGATAGACTATGGGGTATTCAAAAAATAAAAATGTCCCTTAGGCTCCATAGGTGTTTCATCTCTCGACTGCAAGAAATTCCAACCCCTCCCTCATTTTGAATACTGTATTTTATTCCCGATTAAGTGCTGATTTTCAGCCTCCTTTAGTGTAGCTAGATTATGAAAATAGAATGAAGGTTGAGGTGGTTTGGAGTAAATAGAATGAAGGATGAAGTGGTTTGGAGTGGATCGACACCTCAGACAATCTGTGTCCCATTTCCCCCATAAAAATAGGAGACTTTATTGTTATCAATCTTTACTAGTCCAGGTATTGTTAGGCGGAAATATTGTCGTTTAATTCTGTTGTAGTATTTTCCCAACTATTTAATTTGTCAATCTGAGGTTTGTAGGCTTACGAAGCACACACACTATATATGCAGGAATGAAGTATAACTAATCTAATCTAAATTTCTAAAATGAAATTAATCTAGGAAAACATTGAAAGACTAACTAGGAAAGAAAGAAACTAATCTAGAAAAGTAATACAACATGTGAAGAGTTGAATGGAAAAAGACATACGTGAGCTCACACAATACATCAATTTCAAATTATATTACAAGAGTCAAATGAAAAAGCATGAAAGAATAACAAGGCTAAGAATCAAAGCTAAGAATCCCCTTCTCCTCATTACAAGAATAAATTATGAATTACATGATCTCTAACTCTCCAAGCTAATCTCCTATGAATAACATGATCGCCCTCATGAAGAGAGAACACTCTCTTATATACANGAGAGTCTTGAAGAGTGTCATAATTACAGATCCACTATTCTCTCAACCATTCTCAACTACTTTCCTATTATTAGAAGATATGATCCCTTCAAATCCTCCACACATCTCTCACATATCTTAGATAAGATATGCCATCCAAATCTTCCATGATCTTCTCCTTTGAATATGCTTGAATATGAATTCGAATTTGAGGCTAGGTGGTAATATTTGACTTTGTTAAAATGTTCACATATGTCTGCACACATCATCAAACTCATCCAACCTTGATATATAATGAAAATATGTTATTTTTCTAATATTTAATCACAAATTCACTTATAATACTAAAATGAATACAATGGAAAATAATAAGGAGAAACCCAAGTATCATTATGGAAATGGTATGATGGAAGGTTAATGGGACGATGAAATGTAAGGAATAGTGAAGGAAAAAGAGAATATAAATGTGACATTTCTGAGGCCCAATAGGTATCATAACAGTCTACCGACTGTTCCACCTTTTCCTAAATTCATGCAGTATTTTGATGCTTTCCACACTTTCTCCAAGTCAAAAAGCAAGTTTTGAATTGCTTCTACCTCCAAGTCAAAAATCAAGTTTTGAAGTGCTTCTATATCAAACCCAATTTGTGTGGAGTCTCCATGCCCATCAACTTACCTCATTCTTAATTTGTACATATAGCTCCCTTTATTCTCATTCATGAGAAATATAAATTATAAGTCTTTCCACCATATAGTGTTTCAAAGAAATATCCCAAATAGAGCTACTTGCTGCCTTTCAATTTACCCAAAGGTTGCAAAAGGAAAATTCTTCACACTAACTGTTGTGTTGGTTTTGGCACATGGGTGAGAAAAAAAACAAAACTTGCATGCTTATTTAAGTCAGCTAAAAAAGACAGAGGTTTGTGATTTGATTAGATAACCAAATACACATGAAACAAGGAAATAAAACTAAAAACAAAGAGAAATAAATTTTAGATAAGCTTGCAAGAACTAAAACCATGAAAAGCAAAAAATGACCATCATATAGCTACCAATGGATCAATATATTGATAGGATAACACTGTAGAGAAATACATATACTTATGAATCCCCTCTTCCTCCTTGGGAGGGCTCTTGAGTTCCCTAATAGAGAGCTTTTCTATTCATGCAATGGAAAGTGACAATGGTGAATACATACAATGCCAATTCCCTCAAGAGGTGAGTAGAATGCCCCTTGCTATAGTACTTGAATGATTCAAAGAGAAAATAGGATTCTCCAAGATTAATTCTTGCAACATAACAATACCTTGAAATTCTTATTTTTCTAGCACACCCATGGCACATATTTATAGTGTCCATTCATAGCAAGATACAACTAATTCATAGTGTGAACTGTTGGAGTTACTTCACACACACCTAGGATTTATTTTTCCTAAGGTTTTTTCTTTTTTATTAGTCATAATTAGTCATTATCCAGTCTCCTATATTTTAGGGGAGAATATTCCACTTAGAGAATATTCTCTTACAGTTGACACTTCAGTTTCACTAGTTGCATTGAGTTTAGATGTTGCATTGGTTTTACCACCATGCAACATTGGGATCATCACCATGATAATTAGACCTTACCTTGTTACCATCACCAAAATAGCGCATTAGCCTTGATTCCCTGAGTTAACTCGTCACTACTCTCTGTTCAGTCAGTTGACTGAAGACTAGTTGACTAGTTAACTCAACTAGGTGGCAGTTTACTCCCGTAACTACCTGTGAGACTAGACTAGGTGGTAGTTCACTCCCGTAACTGCTGATGTGTGTCCAGATCACTCTAGACCACCACTATGGTGCATTGGTTCACCTCTAGTGTGCACTCATTGATCTATATAGAGTATATCATGTGTAAATTATTCATTATTCAAAACAGTTAATGAGAATTCTTTCATTCTTTCTCTCCTTATTCTTTCTCCAATTCTCTCTACAAATGTGTGTATTATTGTTTAGCTATATTTATTCTGTGTAGGTTCAACACATTTATATGGTATCAAAGCTGACATAATTCTAAGCAAAAGCTACTCCAAAATTGTTTTGCAGGTACAAAAAGTAAAAAGATGGATTTCCAAAAGGAATTCATTCTTACACCTTACAACTATTTTGCATGGAAGGAGAAAATAGCCATACATCTCCGAAACAGAGGGTTATACAGGTTAACCTTGAATACAAATACAAAACCGACATCATCCATAGAAAAATCCAAGTACTTAAATCGCATGGATGATGCACTCGAAACAATTTGCAGTCTTATTTCTCCCGATCTCCTTTTTCACATATCTTCCTGTAAGAATCCCAACGAAGCTTGGAAAACCTTGGAAGGGATCTTTGGAAAAAAAGATGAGATGAGGGGACACATGCTAGAGGTGGAGCTGCTCACAGTGGATCCAAAAATCTTCGACAATATCCAATATTTCTTTACAAAGTTTATGGATTTACTGTCGCAACTAAAAGATTACGGGGTCGATAAATCGATGGAGGAGAAACAAATGGTTCTCACCATTATCTCCATGCATGGTCCTAAATTCTCTGTATTTGTATCCACATTCCATACTATCAGATTCACCTCTAGAGCCACCTAGAATATGCCTTCTCTTGAGGAATTTATTGAATCCCTGACATAAGAGAAAACCAAGCTCATCAACATGGGCACAATCAAAGGCCCAAGGGCGCATGCACTCACTATGCATGATGGCAGACACAAATATCAGAAATCTAAAGATAAATATAAATGGAAAGATCATGCACATTCAAAGAAGGAAGGGTACACAAAACCTTTCACCGATGCCTCGGGATCCAAAGGGGAAAAAGGAAGAAAAGGGGAGAAATGCACATACTATCACAAAGGATTTCATTCAGAATCTGCATGCATGCAAAAAAAAAAATATCTTATGTCTCAAATACTTCAGGAAAACAACCTTGGAGATCGCATTCTCGAGGGTGCCAAGAAGAAGAAGCCAGAAGATTCGAATTCCAAGAAAGACAATTCTAGACATGCCTTGATTTCCATCAACTCCTCTCCCGATGCTTGGATCGTTGATTTAGGAGCATCACATCACATTGCTTCCTCAAAAGAAGTATATTCTTCTTTGGATTCATGCAAAGGTCCTCCTATTCTGATGGGGGACAAATCTTCTGTCAAATTCACCGACAAAGGAAGGATTGAACTCACCAATGGAAGCTTCGAGAACGTGCTGCATGTTCCCAAAATTTCTGTCAACCTTCTCTCCGTGTATCAGATGACAAATTACGACACCAAAAATAAATTCACATTCACACCAAATTACGTGGACATCTATGACATGCAAACCAACTCTAGGGTTTCTACCAATGAGGTAAATCATCAGTCTAGATTGTATACATTTTCTGAATTCATTGAACCTGATTCTGCTTTACTGCTTACTCATGCTGATGAAAGTAGTAGGAAATGGCACAAAATGTTTGGACATTTTAATTTCAGATACATGCAACAACTTATCAAGCACATATTGGTTGATGGTCTAACAAACATCCATTTATCCAAGGGAGTATGTGTGGGAGGTGTTCTCGGAAAACACTCTCAAGATAAATTCGATAAAGGAAAGTCTCATCGAGCTTCCACACCTTTAGATCTGATCCATAGTGACCTTATGAAATACTACATATTGAAAAATTTGCGACGACCACTTGCGACGAAAGTACTCTTTTGTTGCAACATGCAAGAGAAAAAGTTTATCTTTTCTAAATCTACCCCGGATTCATCGCAATCTCGACGCCTACAGTTTGACTAAATTATTATGGTCACTATTCGTCTCATGAGCGATGCCTGTAGATTGTCCGTCGCTCTTGCGATGAACGTTGACCATAATAATTTAGTCTAAATTTACCGTTGAAAATGACCTAAAATAAATAGGTGGAAAAAAAAATATTTTTAGGTCACTGTCGTCGCAATTGCGATGATAGTGATGTAAAATTGGCCTATAAATATTTGATGATTTAAAGATGTTGCGACAATCTTGCTATAACAACGACGATTCCAAAAGGGTATTTTTGTGCGGAAAAATGTCGCAGAATGTTGTTAGAGGTGGGGAAAAAAGTAAAGTGGGTGAAAAGGGTGATGGTAGATGTTATTTCCCTTGTAAAAAATGTTTCCTCGGATGTCCCATAAGAATTTTAATAGCAACAACTACAAATCATTGTAGGAAATATGGTCACATTGATGGCGGATTGAATGAATATCGTCCCATGGTAATTAGCTATATATTCATTATCTTTTTTTATTTTTTCAATTTTATATAAAATTATATATGTATATATATTGTTTGACTGCTTGTTATAGTATACACTAATTTTGCATGATTGTTTGTAATTATAAAGTTAGAGTTTCCCTCTAACTTTCCACAGAATATTGCACCAAGTATTAGTAGAACTGATGTTGTACAAGCTGAGGAACATCATCATGACCAAGCAAATGAGGATCAAATATGTTGTAGATTGTTAGGTGAATTTTTGTTACCATCGTGAAATATTTTACCTTGCACATATCGAGGTTTGCATGCCATTATGAAAGACATTGGAATGGATTATCAAACTATAGATGCATGTACTAATGACCATATTATATATTATGGACAACGTGATTTGAAAAATGAATGTATGCAATGTCTTATCAGTAGATATCGAACCGATCAAGTAACAAAAAGGGTGCCTCGAAAGGTTCTTCGACATATTCCCATAATTCCACATTTGCAACGATTGTTCAGGTGTGAAAGCATAGCACAATTTATGGATTACCATGCACGTAACATAAGTGAAGATGGTGTTCTTCGAATGCCTGCTGATGGTTATGCATTTAGGGAAATTGAGGAAAAATGGGCAGATTTCAAAGATGAACCTCACAATGTTAGGCTTTCATTGGCAACTGACGGTGTTAATCCATTCAGAGAGCTTAGGTCTATTTACTCAGTGTGGCCTATTTTTGTTATCAACAATAACATTCATCCTTGGATGTCAATAAAGAGGGAGCACATAATGTTGACAATGATTGTTCTAGGTATTTGTTTACATTAATTATTTGAATTTAACATTTTCATTTGTTTCAATTTTTGCATAATATCTTTTGTTTATTTATTTATTTAATTATATATATTACATGATATCATTCCTTTAGTAATTATGTGTAATTTCAAACAATTAGGTAAGTACCAAGTTAAATATATGAATGTATGTATCGAGCCTCTTATCGATGAGCTACTAAAGTTATGGGATGGCATCACAATGTACGACATATGTAAACCAATCGGGGAGAAGAAATTTAAATTCCGTGGAATAATTTTATGGACAATTCATGATGCCCCTGGACTAACACATTTTTGTGGTATGTATAAGCATTCTAATATTGCTCTTTAATACTATACAATATTTTAATGTTATCATGGTTTATGTTTACTTTTTAAATAATGTCATCGTATAATTGACATTAATCCATTTGTTGCAGGTCTTCAAACAAAGGGTAAATTTGCATGTCCATTTTATGGCCCTAAAATGAAGTATCATCATTCAAAATTTTTAGTAAAGATGGTGTTTGATGAGGATAGGCACCTTCTTCCTAAGAACCATAGGTATCGTACTACTGAAAAACATCTTTTCAATGGGAAATAAGAGACTGGTTTAAAACCACGAAGAATGACACCTCACCTATGGAGGTTGGAATATAATAGAAATTGTCAAGGTACT
>ML808777.1:74409-86486 GCA_009831015.1 Picea engelmannii
GTTCAAGTGCTATTTCTGTTGCTATTTCGTATATCATTTCTGTGTATTGTGAAGATTATGCTGGATATTTCACTGTTATTCTGTTATTTCTAGCATTTCGTTTCTGTTCTGCATATTTTATATATCTGGTATCTTGCAGGTGTTGTAGTATTTAGATCTAATTGGTTCATGAATTACAATGAAATTACATTGTTTGAGGCCCTATAATCCAACATACATTGATGAAGAATAATTTCATTTAGTACCCAGGTTATGAAGAAAGGTGCATTTCTCATGTTTTTCCTATCTTGATGAATGGATTTCAAAATTAAGGGTTGGTCTTTTGTTGCTTATAGATTAAGATACTTCTTCACCTTATCCATTTGTGAGGGAATCTTGATTAGCTTTGAAAGGGGAACTAGAACTGCTATCTTAGCTAAAACATTGACTACATTGACATTTATTTTCACACTATCACTAGTGGCACTCTTGTTAGATGGCAATGAAGTCACTGGACTAGTATTCAAAGGTAGAGGTGGCCTACTCCATGATTTTCTTTGTGGCTCAGAATCATTGGGTTGTAAAATCTCCTGTGATTTATTCCTTCTCATGTATTAAATGTATTTATCTTTCCTAAGATTTTTTTTGGCTTCTTCACCTATAGAGTTCAACATGGTCATCCTCATAAGCCTAGCAATGGTAACACTTCTTTTGACCAGATGGGTTTTTTGTTGGATGCTATATATGTAATCAAGGTCTTCAACAAAATTCAAACTTTCAGGGCCACTAGAGTCTTAAGCTTATAAACCCTAATATAACCTCCATGTTAGCACTCTGTAATTTTCCCAAGGCCGTGGAGGCAGTCACAGAGGCAACATAAAAACCACTTTGAGTCTTGGATCTATCCCTCCAAGACTCAAAGAGGGATCTCTCTGTCTAATATAACTTTTTTTGGAATAAGATATTAGGCTAGTTATGCAGAGCATGGGTTTATTTATGGATTTTGAATTGTTTTGGTTGAGACATGGAAAAGGACCATTGGGAAAAATGGATTCAAAGGTAAAGACGATGATAAATGAATAAACAATAAAAAATATGACCAGGTAGGGTGATCATGCTAGTGGATCTTGTTAGCGCCAATTCTTGCAAGCAGGGTATTTCTCTCTGATTTCAGGCCCTTGGTGTAAAATGCGAAGAAATGGGGTTTAAAAACCCATCAAATGCATTTTATTCAAAGGTTGCAGCCATGAGCGCCAAGCGTAGCCCACAAAAGAAGCCCATTTTGGGTTTAAAATCAAGCGAGCGGGCACTTTGTCTTTCAATGACGAGGATCCACAGATGGGGTAGATCGAAGACCATTAGGTAAGTTTGGGTCACAGAGTTGCATGTGGTCAAGCGCCTGAGCTCATCTCCTATGGCCAAACTCACAAAATGATCAAGCCATTTTAGTGTTTCAGCTATCAGGAATTCAACATACAAGGGTCTCTCCTCCTTGCATCATGTATCCCCGGTGTGCGAAATCCCAAAAGAACCAAGACCGTTGATCAAGAAGTGATCTAGGCCGTCCATCCAATGGGACACGTGGCACACGATCAAGCCATTTCGGCCACTGGGGCTTCGAGAGAACAGAGGGTCTCCTCCTTCCATTGCATTTTAGAACCCTGAAGCCTGAAACGCCGAAAGGGTTCAGGCCAGAGGCGGTCCCATATTTGAGAAGTGATCTAGGTCATCCATCCAATGGGACACGTGGCGCGCGATCAAGCCATTTCGACTACTGGGACTTCGAGATAACAGAGGGTCTCCTCCTTCCACTGCATTTCAGAACCCCGAAGCCTGAAACGCCAAAAGGGTCCAGGCCAGAGGCGGTCCCACATTTGAGAAGTGATCTAGGTCATCCATCAAATGGGACACGTGGCATGCGATCAAGCCATTTCAGCTACTAGGACTTCGAGAGAACAAAGGGTCTCCTCCTTCCACTGCATTTAAGAACCCTGAAGCCCGAAACGTCAAAAGGGTACAGGCCAAAGATGGTCTCATATTTGAGAAGTGATCTAGGCCATCCATCCAATGGGACACGTGGCATGTGATCAAGCATTTCAACTACCGGGACTTCGAGAGAACAAAGGGTCTCCTCCTTCCACTGCATTTCAGAACCCTGAATCCCAAAATGCTGAAAGGGTCCAGGCCAGAGGCGATCCCACATTTGAGAAGTGATCTAGGCCATCCATCTAATGGGACACATGGCACACAATCAATCCATTTCAACTACCGGGATTTCGAGAGAACATAGGGTCTCCTCCTTCCACTGCATTTCAGAATTGTCAAAACATGAAATTTTGAAAGTGCCTTTGAAGATAGGCACAAGGTCACAGCCCATGGTCACTTGGGGTGATAGAAAGAATTGTGCAAAGGGCCAAAGCGCCAGATTTAGCTGCAGAAGGGATCGATGCATTCTCCAGATACCAGTTCAACTCGGCCTTGATCTTGGTCCCTGCTAAAAGTAAATGAAGGTGGTGGGAGGTAGTTGAAACCTCATCTCACTCATTAAATACAAAGCATGAAGGTTCTGGCAGTTAGTCTCCCGAGATAGTCCTATATGTTGGTTTTTTTCAAAGAAGCCATGTCGAGTCCTCGTCTGACCAGAGGAGTCTGCACATGCTATTTTATCATTTAATGTTTCAGCTACCCCCCTGTAAAGGCCATGCAAAGTTAAGGTGGCGTCTGACGAAGGAGTTCAGGCCAGATTTGACTGAAGAGATGCCATGCCCTAGAAGTTCTAAGATGCTTCTGTTGGGAAAAGGTTTAGGAGTATATTTACTCAGTTTTTGTATTTTTGTAAGGATCGATGGTAGAGCATAGCTCCTGATTGTAAATCTTTAATTTATCCTCTGGTTCTTTGGTTATAGAAGAACATTTGAGACTTCTTTCTTAATGGCAGCAGACTTCTTCTTTTCTTTTTCCCTCTGAATCTAAAAGACCGGGCATGGATGATGTAGTCGGGTGTTGAATAGCTATATAATGTAGGTTTGATTATAGCAGTTCTGCAATCTTTTTAGGTTCATTTTGAAGTTTATTTGGCTCTGAGAGGATCTCATATCTGAGACTTTTCCTCTTTTGTAAAGACTGCTAGAAGACCGGATGTCCAGAGCAGACTTTATTTCCCCTCTCTTTCCCTCCACTTACTCACCACTATCATTATTATTAGCTTAAGTTAGGTCAAGACCTCATATGTCACTGTTGTTCCAGCCCATTTTTTTGAGTTAGAACAATATGGTTTTGAGTTTCTTTCCATTTGATCAACCTTTATAAACAAATCGTGACATAAAACGGATGAGTGTCGTGCTCTGCTCCTGCTGCAATCCAGGAGTGACTTCCGACTCCAACATTTCTGGCGCCATTGCTGGGGACGAAGTTGAAAATTTTCCCCGAGATTGAACGAAATTGAGCCTCTGATTTTGAAGGTGCATCAGGCATCAGAGCCTTTGAATATTTCTACTGTGCACCTGACAAATCCACTTTGGTGACTCCAATGTTTCCACATCGTTGTTTCAGTTGTGGCTACTGTTAGCACACCTAAAAGCTAACCGAGAGGAGCTTTCTTGAGAAGGTTTTCAACAGCTGCTTTCTCAGCTTGAGAAGTTACCTAGGGTAATGAAAATGTTAGGATCCAGCCTTTGATGGTGAAAAAAGACCAGTCACATTCGAAGCTGCGCATCTTTCACCTGACAACTCCATGATTTGAGAATCGGTCGAAGACTCCACTATTTCAATATGGAAAATATCTTAGCTCAAAGGTTTTCTTTCTATGAATTTTCCCAGATAGTTGGTTTTCCTAATCCACTGCCTGATAGAGATGAATGGGAAGATATCCTCCCTAAATTTCAAGCAAAAAATTCGGAGGTACCAGCTGAGCATTTACTGGACTTTCATGAAGTTATTCATTGACTTAATATCATGCATGAAGATGTCTAGATTAAGAATTTTAGGTATTCATTAAAGGGAGCTGCTCTTGATTGGTGTCGATATCTTCCCACTACAAGCATCCATTCTTTGATAGGTTTTCATATAACTTTCAATTCATTTTGTAAAGATTACTTCTCAGTTGAGTGTTTGTATGAAAACTGTTGTGATGAGTTTTCTTTTCTTCATGAAGCCTCTGCCGGCCCTGAAGACCATCCTTGTGATGAAGCTTTTATTGTGGAGGAAATCATTTGCTATGAAAATATAGAGGCATTGAATGATATTAATTATGATATCCCTATAATGGAAGCATCTGACATCATTTTAGATACATCTATTCTTTTAGATGTTCATAAAGATCAACATGCCTCTTGTGAAAATTATGAGTTTATAGAGCATATGTTGTCTATAGTAGATGGCTCTCCTAGATATAGGGTTGAAGCAGATGTTCCTAGCGGCCCTGCTTATGATGATGAAGACCTGCCAGCTTTTAATGAAGAGATGGTTGTGGAAGAGGATTCTTCTCTTTTCCTTCAGGAGGTTTCCCATGAAATATTTTTACCTAGGATTAAAGAGAAAGATATTATGTATCAACAACCAAAAGCAATAGTTACTGCTGTCCCTGAAATGGATGTTTTTGACATTTATATTCTCGATGGGATCACTATTCCGGAGGTTGATCATAGAAATGAAGGGCAACCCTTTTTTGATGAATATTCTAGTGATGATGAGCAACAAGCTTATCCTACATTTGATCACTATAAAGACTTTGACCGACATGACATCAAGCAGAGATTTCCCATGGTCCCTATTTATGATGATTATTAATATGATCCTTGGGAAATCCATGGAGAAGAGGAGGAGGAGCTGAAGATGCAATTTATAGCATGCTCAGAGCCTATAGGTGAGCAACCATCATTTGAAATCAGTCAGCCTGCATTAGCCTCTCATTCACTTGAGCTTGCCATAGATATTCAATGATGTGTGAGCAGCTGCAGAGTAGACCATGCTGCATGTTACAATTCTTCCAGGATATGCCACCCATTCTATGAGCCTGTTAGCGAGTACATGGAGTGGCATTTCCTTCATATCTTGGAGCCTCCCATTTTGATCTCAATTTCGGCCCTTGGAGAAAAGATGAAGGATGTAACCGTTCTGTTGTTGCGGTTGCATCATCTATTACCAATCATTGACAGAGTGAAGGAGATTCCATTCAAGAAGTTAATTGAATGGATATGGTGGAAGTTTACTTTCACCTAGCCCCATGTAAAGGATTTTATTAGTTTAGGACTGTACATAAATAATCTCCTTTGAGCATGTATGTTTATTTTGTTTTACTTTTACTTTTCGGCCTGTATTTTTAGCAGGGTGTTTTGAGCTTGACTCCATAGCCCAATAAAAGGCACTGAAGTTGCAAATGAGTTATTAGAGCATCACAGGGATGACTCTATCCCCCATGGAGCCTAATGTTAGTGCCAATTCTTGCAAGCAGGGTGTTTCTCTCTGATTTCAGGCCCTTGGTGTAAAATGCGAAGAAATGGGGTTTAAAAACCAATCAAATGCATTTTATTCAAAGTCCGCAGCCATGAGCACCGAGCACAACCCACAGAAGAATCCCATTTCGGGTTTAAAATCAAGTGAGTGGGCACTTTGTCTTTCAACAAAAAGGATCCACAGATGGGGAAAATCGATGACCATCGGGTAAGTTTGGGTCGCAGAGTTGCACGTGGTCAAGCGCCTGAGCTCATCTCCTATGGCCAAACTCACGAAACGATCAAGCCATTTCGGTGTTTCGGCTACCAGGACTTCAACATACAAGGGTCTCTCCTCCTTGCATCTTATATCCCTGGTGCACAAAATCCCAAAATAACCAGGACTGTTGATCAATAAGTGATCTAGGTCGTCCATCCAATGGGAAACGTGGCGCGTGATCAAGCCATTTCGGCTACCAGGGCTTCGAGAGAACAGAGGGTCTCCTCCTTCCACTGCATTTCAGAATCCCGAAGCCTAAAACACCGAAAGGGTTCAGGCCATAGGCAGTCCCACATTTGAGAAGTGATCTAGGCCATCCATCCAATGGGACACGTGGTGCGCGATCATGCCATTTCAACTACCGAGACTTCGAGAGAATAGAGGGTCTCCTCCTTCCACTGCATTTCATAACCCTGAAGCCCAAAACGCCGAAAGGGTCTAGGCCAAAGGTGGTCCCACATTTGAGAAGTGATCTAGGCTGTCCATCCAATGGGACATGTGGCACGCGATCAAGCCATTTCGGCTACCAGGACTTCGAGAGAATAGAGGGTCTCCTCCTTCCACTACATTTCAGAACCCCGAAGCCCTAAACACTGAAAGGGTCCAGGCCAGAGGTGGTCCCACATTTGAGAAGTGATCTAGGCTGTCCATCTAATGGAACACGTGGCGTGGGATCAAGCCATTTCAGCTACCGGGACTTCGAGAGAACAAAAGGTCTCCTCCTTCCACTGCATTTCAAAACCCTAAAGCTTGAAATGCCGAAAGGGTCCAAGCCAGAGGTAGTTCCACATTTGAGGAGTAATCTAGGCTGTCCATCTAATGGGACATGTGGCATACGATCAAGCCATTTTGGCTACCGAGATTTTGAGAGAACAGAGGGTTTCCTCATTCCATTGCATTTTAGAATCGCCGAAACGTGAAATCCTGAAATCGCCTTTGAAGATAGGCACATGGTCACAGCCCGTGGTCACTTGGGGTGATAGAAAGAACTGTGCAAAGGGCCAAAGCACCAGTTTTAGCTGTAGAAGGGATCCCTGTGTTCTCTAGATACCAGTTCAACTCAGCCTTGATCTCGGTCCATGCTAAAAGTAAATGAAGGTGGGGGGAGGTAGTTGAAACCTAGGCTCACTCATTAAATGCAAAGCATGAAGGTTCCAACAGGTAGTCTACCCGAGATAGTCCTGTATGTTGTTTTTTTTCAAAGAAGCCATGCCGAGTCCTCGTCTGACCAGAGGAGTTTGGACACACTATTTTAGCCTTTAATGTTCCAGCTACCCCCCCTGCAAAGGCCATGCAAAGTTAAGGTGATGTATGACGAAGGAGTTCAGGCTAGATTTGACTGAAGAGACGCCACACCCTAGAAGTTATAAGATGCCTCTATTGGGAAAAGGTTTAGGATTATATTTACTCAGTTTTTGTATCTTTGTAAGGATCGATGGTAGTGCACAACTCCCGATTGTAAAGATTTAATTTAGCCTCTGGTTCTCTGGTTATAGAAGAACATTTGAGACTTCTTGCTTAATGGCAGCCAACTTCTTCTTTTCCTTTTCCCTCTAAATCTAAAAGCCCGAGCATGGATGATCCAGTCGGGTGTTGCATAGCTATATAATGTAGGTTTGATTATAGCAGTTCTGCAATCTTTTTAGGTTCATTTTGAAGTTTATTCGGCTATGAGAGGATATCATATCTGAGAATTTTCCTCTTTTGTAAAGACTGCTGGAAGACCGGATGTCCAGAGCATACTTTATTTCCCCTCTCTTTCCCTCCACTTACTCACCACTATCATTATTACTGGCTTAAGTTAGGTCAAGACCTCATATGTCACTGTTGTTCCAGCCCAATTTTCTGAGTTAGAATGATATGGCTTTGAGTTTCTTTCCATTTGATCAACCTTTATAAACAAATCATGACATAAAACTGATGGGTGTCGGGCTCTGCTCCTGCTGCAATCCAGGAGTGACTTCCGACTCCAACAGATCCTTTGAACTTATAAAATGGAAAATAAGAATAAACTGGAAATTATTTCAAATGTAGAGCAGAGTATATCTGAATTCTGCAATTCAAACTTGGAAGAAAACATAGATATTGTCTCGAGGCAGCACAGGGTTCCAATAAAAAATCCTGCACATTATCTTCTCGTAGACAATATAGAAATAAAATCATGTGAAATAGAAAATAATGAGTTACATCAGAGAAAACTTCACCACTAAAACACAACATAGGAATCTGGAAATCTAGTACCTTTGTATTCCTTCATAAAGTCATTTTTAGCCTATGAGCATTTTTACATTTTAATCATCACAAGTGCCAACCCTTTCTTTCATAAAAGTTGTAGGCTTCATATCCTTTACATAACAGTTCAAGATCCTATAAAAATGGATCTAAAATATTTAAAATAGAATAAAATCAAAACTAGTATGCTATATCAAATCTAGTCCTGATTTAAGGGTCAACCCTTATCAACTAGATCTTCAACAATATTCAACAACATTCATCACTATATGATATCTTCAATAACTTTCCAAGTGATGACAAGGCATTTCGAAATCCTGTTTTGACAAATAAGTAGTTTTTTCTTTGACCAAAAATTGAAAATCCACTTAACCTTCTTGCCTTAGTATCTGCCTCAAAAACTGGAAATGGATGATGATCTGTATCTTTTTAATCTTTATTTTTCATTTGGAACCCCTCCTAGACGATCTGAAAACAAAAATATCCAATCTGAGAAAAAGATGAGCATTCTGCCAGTTTCTGCGTTTTCGGTGGCTTACAGGTGAAAAACAGAGTAGGATTAGCTACCAAAAACAGAGCTTTCGACAACTAACAATGCTTTGAGGGAAACAAATAAGATGCCCAAAATCCTGAATTTTCCACAACCTATCAAAACTGAAAAAATGGATTTTCTTCGATCTACCTACTCTTTAGGATCCTTATTTAGGTTCTTAGCAACTTCTGCTAGAGCTTTTAAATTAGGATGTGCTCTTGGCTTAGGATTTTTAAGCCTTAGTTTGATCCTTAAACCTCTAACCATTTTAAGCAACCTAAGATTCTCCTTGAGCAATTTCTTATTCCTTTTCTGTTCCTTTACATGCATTTTAGCTAACCTTTCAAAAATATCTCTTACCTCATATGATGTGTTGTTTATAGTATGGTTTTGGGATTTAATGACCCTCTCAAGCAACTTCATCTTTGATATTTCTTTTTTAATATTTTCAATCTTTGATGCTGACTTCTTTCCTTTACTTGTTGATGCTTCAGGAATCTCCAGGTCTGGAAACCTTGGTGAAAGAGGTGCTTCTTCAAAAGCAACTTGTTCAGGAACCTTTCTTTCTATTGACTCTAAATCCTCCTCTAAATATGAATAAGGAAGATTCAAAAGGTTTTTACCATAGACACTAGTTTTCCCTTCTGTTGCTTGGCTGAAATCAAGCATCTTTTTGGATTTCTTGGACTTGGAAGAAGAAGCTGGCTCCTCTGCAATTACTGGGGAAATGGATCTTCTTTTCCTTTTACTGCTCTGTGGTGTTGAAGACTTAGTGGATGAATTTTTCTTTTTGTCTTTGGGCTGGGGTTTTGGTTCAAATTCACCCTAGAAAAGAAGATACTCCCAAATCTTATCCCTCTTTTGCAATTCTTGAAGCATTATGAGTTTGATAAGACTGTGATGAGAAAGTCTACCCTGCACCTTGCTAGGTATGGCTTGGACCTGGTGTGTCATTTTTGTCAAGCTTCTGTGAAGGTAGAAGGGAAGATTCAAAGGACATCTACCTGTTAAATGGTTCATGAGCTTGAAATGGTAGAACATTACTCTACCATATCTACCTTCACATGTTATGTATACCTGGATGGATTTGAGCAAGTGTTGCCACTTTTCTTCCAAGTAAAATCTAGGGATGTCTTTCTTCAAAGTAATACATTTGTGTTCAGGCCTGAGATAAGACCCGAACTCAATGTCTTTGGTAGTGGTTGACTTGAACCATATTTCATGAGTCCTAGGCATCTCTGTTGCTACTGCAATGATTGCTTCATCAACCTGTACCTCAATTGTTCCAACTCTGGCCTTGGCTCCATCAAAGGTCAATGAAAATGCCTCAGCCACACCTTGATGAAACCCTTGGAGTTTTTCACAAAAACTATAGCAACATGCATCCATGAACATATGGAAAATCTCAGGGTGAGATTCCAGATATGTTATGTCATTGAGATCCTTCCTAAGCGGAGCTCCTCCCTGTTGGACACACCTACCAAACTTAGAGCGGGGGGGAGGGGGGGGTGAATGAGTGTGGGGATATTTTTCCCAAAACTTCCCTCTTACACAAAAACTCCTTAGTTAACATTCAACATTTTATCATTACTCATTGCTTTCATTTATAATTAGTTAGATGTGAATACATATCAACAACATATATAAGAAACATATCATCAAAAAATCATCTCCACAAGGAACACAAAGAACACAAATAACACAAGATGTATGTACAATTTTTCTTTTTATTATGGACGTCAATCTTGGGGTTTTTCAACAACAATTGAATAGAGTACAACTCTACAAGAGCACCGGCTCTATATGCAATACTCAACTTACATTCTCAGAACCAATTGAGATGAGGCAACAATCCTCAATAGATATCAATATGTTAACATAAACAAGTGCATCAACCATGCACCACCCTGTGCCAAACAACATGTAATCAACTTGTACCATAAAAAAGTGCATCCAACCATGTACCAAGTATATAACAATCATGTGTCAAATAATCATAAAAAATGACTCATCAATATGTACCAACATCATCAACTATACACCTCATGTATGTGCCAAATCATCAACTGCTTGTCTCAACCATGACTAGTTTTGGATTAGTCAACAACCCCAACTTGAAATAATCATAACTTTCGACCTGTAATGAATAAAGATCTGAAACTGATACAAAATATTCTTCAGTGTGTTTTATGCAATTCCTCCAGGTGTCACTACTTGAAACCTCTCAGAAAAGGCACTATAGCAATAATTCCATACCTTGCTGAATTCTGGCTTATTCTAGAGAGCGACCTTGTAGAGCGTGGCCCGCACAAAATATTTGTTTAATTGATCTGAAACTGTTAAAAAACATACTTTATCCTGTCCCTAACCAATGCATTTTGTCTCACTAAATTTGGATCTGTTATGAAGAAGTTATGATGTTTTTACCCGAAACACTTGTTTTTGACTAGTTTCAGAACTAGCCACAAACCTTATTTTCCACGGAGTGTAACTCCCAAACTACAACGACCCACACGATGAATTTTTTACCACAGATACTTGGATATGTTTTCTCATTGGAATATTAATTTCACATTCTGAATAATTATATAAAAAATTTTATAGTGAAAATGGTGAGATGACCTGTAAATAACATACCTTAGAAAGCACCATCAAAAGAATTTATCCTTCCTTGCATTTCAGACTTCTTTTCTTCACCTTTCCTCATAATTTAGGCTTAGATATCCTTGGTTACCTCAGACATATATAGATATTCAATATTCTCAAGTGTTATTAAATTGAGAGAGCCTTGCCTCTTATTTATACTCTCCAAGTAGCTTCCTTAAAAACATCTTTTAGGTCACTTGGCCCCACTTTCCTTATTTTAGGGTTAACCCACTTCTAATTGATCCATTAAATTTATTATTTAAATAATTTATTTTGTATTCACTTTGAATTATAGTACAATCATCACTTCACTTTATTATTTACCTTTTAAAAACCCTTAAACCACTTTGACTACTTTGACCTTTTGGGGCTTCTAGATGACATGTGAGGGTCCTCCAACTTCGTAAGGCCATAAATCTCAAACCGTGAGGAGTTATGTGACGTTCCACATAACACCATAAATGGAATGCCATGTAATATCCATATAGAATAGTATTTTCTAAAAATATATCATAACTCATACCATTACCCATCAAACAAACTTGGGTTCATTACCCAAACCTGGGGTCTCCAACTTCTCATGGCCATAACTCTCTAACCGTGAGGATTTATGTGACATTCTACATACCACCATAAATGGAATGACAAGAACTATACATCTAGGATATTTTCCCTGACAAATTCAATGTCCTTCATCTCATTATTCCACATACAAGCATGGGTCCTCCAACCATTCTTCTAGGATAACTCAATCTGTAAAGCGTCTTCCCGTGAGGGCTTTCACCATAAGGGGACCACTTTGGAGTTCATCCATTTGTGCACCTTATCAATCCTGATAAGACAATAATGAGAGCATGGGTCCTCCAACCATTCTTCTAGGATAACTCAATCCGCAAAGCATCTTCCCATGAGGGCTTTCACCATAAGGGGACCACTTTGGAGTTCATCCATTTGTGTACCTTATCAATCATGATAA
>ML808777.1:114105-136236 GCA_009831015.1 Picea engelmannii
TTTCTCATATATTGTGCATGGTGTATTGTGGTGTATTGGTGTAACTCTTATACTATTGTTCATTGATCATTGGATATAATTGAATGGTTTAAGTATAAGTTGATTTTTTTAAAAAATTGTACTTGATACTGATTCACCCCCCTCTCAGTATCAACAATTGGTTTCAGAGTGGGTTACCTTCAGTACAATTTAACCACTGGAAGGAAGATCTTATGCAGAAATGGAAGACAACATTCCAAATGGGATTCCACCATTTGATGGAAGAAATTTTGAATACTGGAAAAATAGAATGGAAACTTACTTGAAATCTCTTGGGGTAGATGTTTAGTTCTCAGTTGCTTCAGGATACAATGCTTTGAAGAAACCAAAGACTGCAGCTCAGAAGGAAGCAAAAAGGAACAACAAACTGGCAATAGATACCATCCTATATAGATTGATAGATTCAGTGAAATCCAAGGTGGGATCATGTGCATCAGCAAAAGATCTTTGGGACAAGCTACAAGACCTTTATGCAAGGGAAGAAGCAGAAGAAGAAGAAGTTGAAGAAGATTACAACATCTCAGATTTCAAAGAAGAAAATATAGGTCAGTTCTTTTTCTTTAATTGTGAAGGAGTAGGACATGTTGAATTTGAATGTCCTCATCCAAGGATTGAAAGAGATGACAATGAAGAAGAATAAAATCATGAAGTAGAAATGATTCAACAAGAAGATGAGAATCTTAAAAAATTGAAGCATGTTGAGATTGAAAATAGCAAGCTCAAAGACACGCGTAGAAAACTAAGAAGTGAATTGGGTACTTATGAAAAGATAGTTGTAAGCTTAAAGAAACAATTAGAAGACTTTCAGAAACTAAGAAAATAAACCATTTCCTTGAAAACTCTACTCGAAGAAGCAAGAAGAATAACATAAGTAAAGAAGGTCCAAATGATAAAGAAAGAAGAAGATTGCGAGAAACTTGAACAAGAAGTTGTCTCATTGAGGAAGAACTTAAGAAACTCTCAAGTTGTTATCAGAATAATCAGTAGGTGTGGACACTAACATATCTCCCTAGATCCACCTGGATCTAGAACAAAACAGGACAGGACATGACTCTTTCCCTAAGTTTTGACCATTGAATTAGCTAGTAGGAAGGAACAAGTAACATACCTTTATATCGATTCCTAGGGTCTCTTTTGCTCCCGCTTCACTCCAGTGCTCTCGTGAGGTCAAGACCAAGACAACACAAACCAACCAAAGTGAAGATAGCACAATACATTCAACTATCAACTTATGTGTATGATCAAGGAATTACACAATAAAGTGAGAATAGCTTTATGGGAAAGGGACATGCCACTATATCATATTAATTGAAAGTAAAGATTACAACCTAATCGCCTTGATGTCGCAAGCTTCCTTTCGATGGCTCTTAGCTCCAACACACACACTTTCTCAATCCTTGCATGAAGAATATCAAATCCTCTTGATAGACTTGCTAGAGTCTCCAAACTGCTGTTCAAGCTAAGTCCTTCACACAATTCTTTCACCAATTCTCCAATGAATCTTTCTTAACCTTTTCCATAGAATTCCCTCAATATATAGGAGAGAATGAGATAGTTACTTGGATAAGAATGATCCCACAATATCAGGGAATCCAGTACAAGGATAACCATTTGAATGCCAACCCATTCTTCTAGAAGATTCCCTTGTAGAACCATCGAGAATTCGTTTTTTTCCATGCTTTAGGACGAGTTCACACCCTAGATATTCAACACAGTGCGAGAAGTTCGCACCCTGTCTTAATGCAGCCTGCGAGAATGGGTCATTCTCGCACCCTAATATATTAGCAGCTTGTGAACCCTCTTCAAAAGTGATTTTTTTGGGAAGAGATGAAAGTAAATTTTCTCAGGAGAAAGTTCTTATGAAGAGCCTGAGTACACCATCATTAATACACCATCATGATGACCAAAATCATGGGTAACAGAATGCCCCCCAAAGTATGAGGTTGGAATCGGTGACAACTGAAAGACTTTGTAAGCTGCATGTGTGTGTCGGAAACCAGGAGCACACCTAATCGGAAACCTGCAAACAACCAAGCATCTGTAGAATATCATATATACCAGTTTTGAGGTAGGCATTCCCATACTCAGATCACAGATGGATGATAATTGTAGACATGGGTCATGGCCACCAATCATACACTATGGATCCATGCCGTCAAAATATAGCATAGACACCAGGAATACACTGTGGATCTATGCGAAAAAATTCAAATTGAGACGACATAGCCACGAGACATACACAGTGGATCTATGTGTCACAGATTATACATTCTCCATCGCAACCTGGAAAAAGAGATGATATCCAGGGTCTTCAATCTCGTCGCCCATAGTACGAATATAACCATGTGATTACATGTGTTGAAGTCGAACATGGCAGAAACCACTTGATTACCGATCATTGATGAAACCGTTAACAAGTGCGAGGGAAATCACCATTGATGTCAATGACTCCCAAGGTACTCTAGTACAATCCATCGAGTGTGAATGAATGAGTTGAAGTCGAACATCTGATGGAATCTTTCGATCAGGGGTCAATGATGTAAACCCACTGTCAAAAGCGAGGAAACCTGCCATTGAGGCATGCAAGCTCCAAGGTACCAAAGAATTTCTAAGTCTAGATTCTGGATAATGAGATGAAGTCGACGGAACAAAAATCATCACAGGAGGGCCTTGATGTATCCCCCATCAATGAAACAAAATGAGTAACAGATTTTGAAGGTGAAATAGAGTATAATGTAAGTTGGACTGGACACAGGGAAGGATGACATGGAGATAATGGACAACTGCAGATGGCCGACTCAATAGAGGTTTCAAATGGACTTCTCTTGAACATATGAATGACACGACCAATGATTTGGTAGAATTGAATCAAAGACGACACAGGGAATAACCTTGTAGCAGATCGAATAAGAGACAAATGGATTTCCCAAACTAGCTTCAAATATAATGAATAGGGAGTGTCATGTTCAAGAGTGACACTTATTGCCAATAAATACGAAGATGATAACATATCCCTTTCCCAAATTTTCGCCCACCATTTTTGGCGAGTACCTCTTTATTTTTACGCAAGCTTGAGGAGGATAACATATGCTTGTTTATATAAGCTTATCCTTCGGATACGTCCTTCGGAGTATGTTTAACAAACCCTAAGAAGGAGTGGTTCGGTCCCATCATGGGTTTGTCAATGTTTGTTTAACAATTCTAGAGATAGAAAACTTGAAGGTTTTTCATGATTATAGAGTTTGGAAAAACACTTAAAAGAGAACTCTCTCAGTTCCTTTTTTGTAAAATAGTCTAGATGAGATCAAAAAAGAGATAAATTATCACTCACCAGACGCTTTCTTCAAATACTTTATCGAGCGTGAAAATAGCAAGGTCCCTCGGCTATATTTTCATGTTTAGAGAGTCTGAAAAGAGCTTAAAGAGGACTCCAGGGGGGTTCCTTTTTCATATAACCTTGTTGAGCCTAAAAAAGTGATAAAAGTATGCTCGATCACGTTCTCATGTATTTTCGAGCGCAAGAACGGACAAAGACCACGCTCGAGGTTTTATACAAAAACCATAAAAAACAATCAAAACATGCGATGGAAAAAGAAAAATTATGTCCGCATCCCGGTACACGAACATCAAAGTCGTTACACCTACAAAAGTTATACTCAAAAGGGCATTAGGGATTAGGGTTTAATAAATAAATAATAATTAAAAAACCAAATAACATGGTAAAAGTAAATAAAAAGGAGTAAAACTCTTTTTACCATATCATTTTCACTTTTTACTATTTGAGCCCAAAAAACCCTCTTTTACTCTCGAAGTTTGGCATCAGATTGAGGGATTTACGAGCATCCATTTGTCGAGCCATCAGTGATAGTGAGGTAGGCTCTTTATCCTTTACTCTTTCATGGTTTAATTTTGCATTTTCATTGGTTAAAATTCATTTTTTGAGTTGGTTTTGTGAGCCCTACTTGCGCTCATCCATTCTCGCAGGTGGGCTACACGGGACCTGCGAGAATGGGTCATTCTCACAGGTGAGCCCACAGTAGCCTGTGAGGTTCTCGCACTATGCCCAAAGGGCACCTGCGAGAAACGCAAAGAACAATTTTTTTTAAAATTTTATTCAATGAAAAAAGAACCAATTAATGAATAGAGTTGCTAATCTTCCTTTTGTGCTTCTTATGCAGGTTATTAGCCATCAAAATGGTTCTTGAATGGCACGTAAGGGAGCACGAAGAAGACAATTCTATTACCGAAAATCATCCACCCACTATTACTGCTTTGAGAAACTGTGGCCTTTTGAAGTACTTTCGTATCTTGGGCATGAGGGCCCAAGTCAGGTTATTAGATCACCTTGTGCATATGTGGGATCTCGATTAGCAGGTATTTCATGTGGGGGTCCACACACTGTCCTTAGATATCAAGGACATTTACTTTTTGACTGAACTATCATGGCATAGGCACTACGTGAGCCTGACTGGTAGCAGAGGTGGTGGGCTAGCCATGAGTGAGTACTGCCGCATACACTGTGTTCCCGAGGTAGAGAGGAAGAAAGGAAAAGTATCTATTTGGGGGGTAAGAGATTTGACCCTCCGTACTATATTGTTCACCATAGCTCGGATGGTGGGGAGATCCACTCCACACATGGCGCTATAGAGTTACTTCCAGTATGCGATAGAGTGTACTGAACCTTGGGTTTTCAACTGGGCAGATGCAATGCTTCATAGCATAAAAAGGAAGTTGACCAAATGCAGATGAGGAAACCTGAAGCAATTCAGGTACTGATCTTTGTTAGTGTCCTTCTTCCTTGAGAGGGTTCCATTACTGAGGCTGTAGGTGGAGTGGAATTTACCGGCTCCCAGGGATCTAAGAATGCTGAGATGGTGTCAGCTCATGGACCGGCACGTAGCTGGACCGATCATCAAGTATGATGATACCTTCTTTGACTGGCTTCAACCATAGATGTTGATGGTTGACGATTATGCTTATGCCGGGTTGGATTTTCGAGGATATCCAGACTTAGTACTGCCAGAGGATGCTCAGTGGGGGAACTTGGTAATAAGTACACATTTTTTTTCTTTTTAAATGTTTTTGTGAATTTTAATCCTATTCAAATGTTTTTTATATGTTCGTCCAAAGACTAAATACAAAATTCGTTTTTGATGACACAGATGTTGGACCTTATCGACCTCCTGGTACTTCTCCCATTCAACGACGAGGAGAGGTAGTGGCAGCGCCACAATATGCCGAGGATTATCAAGTAGTGGAACAAAATCTAGAGGGCCTAACCACAGATATTCTAGACATGCCTCTTGAAGAGGTTCCACAACGTGATCGACATCATACTGTAGGAGTGTTCGGGTCCATGAGTCGACTGCTCAGTAGAGTTGCTCGGGAAGTCATGTGTTACCATGAATGTCATCCATGACATCACTTTGTAGAAGCTATGAGCTTCATATTTTGACATTTTGGTCTTCGGACAAAACTTTTTGTTAAAAAATCTTTTGATCGTTATCTATACATACGGCTTCTACCGGTTTATCATGTGTTGTGTGAATGTTGATGTGATTGATTTATAAATGATTCAAATGTTTGTCTAATACATAATTAGCCAATGCATCTGTTAATGTATTTAGACATCTAGGAATATATTGATATTCAATGTAATCAAAATAACGTTCCAAGAGGTAAATTCGCAAATACACCTGTAACAAAGTAGGACTTCGAATAGTATAGACATTACTTAATTGTAGTACTACAAGCCATGAATCGAGTCGCACAACCAAATGACGGATTCCGAGCGAGATAGCATCAACCAATAATTCAATAACGACGCTATACTTTGCAATGTTGTTGGTCGCATGGCTGAGACACACACCTCGTAAGGAGACAAGTTCGTTTGTAGGGGCGTAAATTGCCCATGCAACGGAAGCAAAGTTTTGAGTACTACGGCTAGCGCCATCAGCGAAGCCAATATAAGGTAGCGAAGACTCCGACATCTGGAAATCAAACATAATGTCACATAAGGGTAGAGACCAGATAATGACAAAAGCAAGCTATAGTAACACACAAGAAGTATGACACAATAAAAATAGAAGTACTCGTGCACAGATGATTTTATGCATAGTACTTATTCAAGTACAACCCATTCCTGGGTTCACTCAAAGGGATACCATCGTAATCTACTAACTCATAAGCTCCTTTTTCCAAAACTCATCGAACGACATAAGGACCTCACCACATGGATTTGAATTTCCCAGCTCCTAACATATCTCAATCTTGTTCATAGAGAAGAACAAGATCACCTTCGGAGAAAATACAAGGCTTGACATGTTTGTCGTATTGGGCCTTGACACGCTTTTTGTGAGCTTCTATGACTAGGGTGGCATCGCGTCAAGTTTCATCTAATTGCATAAGATACAATAGATGTTATTCCTCAGTAGAGGTGTTGGGTAGGAGTTCAACAACTAGTTTTAAAGAGGGTATCTCACATTCAATAAGGAGAATGGCTTCCACACCATAGACTAATCGGAAAGGTGTAAACCCAGTAGCGGACTTGACGAATGTCTGATACGCCCACAATGCCGAAAAAAACATTGTGTGCCAACTTGTTTTATCAATCCCTATCATCCGTTGGAGCATAGTTATGAGAAATTTGTTAATTGCTTCGACTTGGATGTTGGATTGTGGGTAATAGGGCGTTGAGTTATCATGGTGAAGACCCAACTTTTCAGTAAGTTCGGACATCATAAAATTCCTAAAGTGGCTACCATGATCAGTGACAATAGCTTGGGGAACACCAAAATGAGCTATGACATGATTAAAAATGAATAATGCTATGGTCTTTCCAGTGTTGTCAAATGTCGGCATCACCTTGACCCATTTCGTAAAGTAATCAATGGCTACAATGATGTAACCATGCCCCCGACCGAGTGAGGGTGAATTTTCATGAAATCGATGCCCCATTTCACAAAGGGACAAACTGAGACCACAGGGTGAAGAGGAGTAGGATGTGACCGTATCTTGTTATTATAGGTCTAGCAAGCATGGAATTTTTGAACGACGATTATGCAGTTGTTAAATAATGAAGGCCAAAAACACCCTGCTTGTAAGATCTTCTGGGCAGTAGCATACCCAGACATATGACCACCATAGGCTCCAGAATGGCAGTCATTCAGAGCTTTCTCAGCTTTTTCAAATGTTAGACAACGTAAAAAAAAAGAGTCAATCCCCCGACAATAAAGAGTATCCCCGAGGATAATGTATTGACGAGCTTGGCATCGTATTCAACGTCGTTCAATACTAGACAAAGTTGGCTGGAAAGTCTGGGTTTGGAGATATATAATGATATCACCATACCAAAGATCATAAGTGATGATAAGGAAAAGAGATTCATCGGGTAATGAAACAGTTGCTACATTTTCCGTTGAAGAATGGGGAAAATTGCATATCAACTCAGCAAAAACTAAGGACTTCTTGGACTTGGTGCGTTCGAACTCCAAGTCAAACTCCTGGAGAATCACAATCCATTTGGAGTATTTCCCCCCTATAAATTGACGGGTGAGAATGTGTTGCATAGGGTTGCAATGAAAAATCACTGTAGTCTTCCGTGAGAGGATATAGTGCCAGAAGCATTGGACGACTTGAACGATAGCCAAGGCTAGTTTCTTGACATGTAAATACTTGATTTCAGTAGGCGTTAGACTTTGACTCAAGTAGTAGATAACATGTTCATCGTTAGCATCATCCTCTTGGATGAGAACCATACCAATGGTGTAATTCGAGGCAGTAAGGTAGAGAAAATAATCGTGATTGTAATCGGGGGGAAAGAGAAGCGGAGCACGTGTTAGGGACAATTTCAAAGCTTCAAAAGCATTGTTGGCAATGGTATCCCAGATGAACTTCGAACCCTTTTTTAAGAGCTGCATAAATCCACGAGTTATCTCGGCATAATTTGGGATAAAACGACGAAGAAAGTTTGCTTTCCCCTGCAAAATTTGCAACTGGTGAAGTGTAGAAGGAGGAGGGAGATTAAGGATCACCTCAACCTTTAAAGGATCCACTCGGCTCCCTTGACGCGAAATGATAAAACCTAGAAGGTGGCCGGATTCCACGTAGAAAACACACTTATGAGGATTCAAACGTATACGATAGAACCGACAGAGAACGAAAATGTCTTGGAGGTGGGTTGGGTGATCGACTCGGTGCATTGAATGAGTGGGTAAATTTTCCAAGTATGGTTGAACGATGTGCTTGATATCATGGAAATCATAAGACATAGCGCGTTGAAAAGTTGCACCAACATTCTTGAGACCGAAAGGAAGTTTCCGATAGGAAAAAGTACCCCAAGGACAAATAAAAGAAGTCTTATGTTGATCCTCAGGTACAATGTTGATTTGATTATATCTGGAGAAACCATCCATGAGAGAGAAGATTTCACTTTCGGCGTAGTCATCGACAATTTGATCGACGAAGGGGGTAGGAAAGTTGTCTTTTGGACAATCTTTGTTGATATCCCTATAATCAATGCATACACGAATGGTGCCTTGTTTCTTGTCAATCGAGACAAGATTGGAAACCCAGTCTGTGAGAGCCACTGGATAAATAAAGCCAGCTTTTAGAAGTTTCTTGACTTTGAGCTTGATAGCAGCCACTTTACAGGGGTGAACTGGACGAAGGCATTGCCAGACGAGTTTAGCATCGGGGTATGTCTTTATCTCATGTATCACAATCTCAGGGTCGATACCCGACATTTCTTTGTAGATTTAGGAGAAGATGTCACGAAACTCTTTGAAAAGGGATGTGTAGGTGACGATTTTGTCAGCAGAACATGAATCTCTGATATGGACATTTTTGACAATCCCAGGTTTGATGGATATGTCAAGGGGAATAGTGGGCGAGATATTTCTTAAGTTCCCTTTAGAAAACACATCGTGCATAGACTTGGGAACGGTGGAGATGACGACAATGGTCGACAGAGTCGAGATCCGTTGGTAGTTCTCAAGGGTATGTTGCTCTAGAAAGAGAATGGAATGATGATGCCCATTGTCCTAAGGGGTGTTCTCCATGACAGACATGATCATTTCATCTGTGGGAAAAATGACATGAAAAGGATTGGGAGACAATTCACCAAGAGAAGGAGTAGAAGGTGTTACCGATTGAATGGCTTGATAGGCGGATTCAACTGGGCTTAACAACATTTCATCGCCGAAATGAAGATGATCTCTAGGGTCAGGTACTATCTAGGGGTCATGAGACGCAGGAAGTTCGTGAGGCAAGGTGGAGATCATGTTGATGGAAGCAATAGACGAGCATGGAACATTGGGCGGTGGAATGGGGAAATTACCCATTAATGAAGAGTCCTTGAGAAGGCCTACACCGACGTTCTCATAACCCAGTGGGGTTTTAATGATAAACGATACATTTCCAGTACGAGTATCAGAATGAAAGAAGGCTATTTGGTCGACGGTAACAACCTTTCCTTGATGAGGGAAACGTACTACATGAAAAATGGTCGACACAACTGCACGCATGGAATCCATCCAGCTGCGGCCAAGCATAAGATTATAATCAAGTGGAGTGTCAAAGACTTACACTTTGACTTGGACCATTTTTCCTTCTAACGTGATGGGCAATGAAGGAAGGACACCGTAGGGATTAAAACCAAAGTCATTGAAGGCTTTAAGAGTATTCTGGGATTCATTCAAAGAAGGAGAGCCAATGGCTTTCCAGCATGCAAAAGACATAACACATGTCGAGGCACCCTCATCGATAATGGTTCGGAAAATGTTTTTGTCAGAGACAATCACTTGGATCTGGAACACCAGTTGAAGGGGTAACCTTGGAATGTGATCTTCCAAATCAAATATTATTAAATTCGTATCCGTCGGATCGATTCCACCGATAGATTTCAACAGTGCCTTCCGTTGTGCGGGAAAAGTCTGAAGGAATTTGAGGGATGACATCGTAGAAGGTGCTTGAGCCAGATCTTCAACAATGTTGTAGTTCTAGGCAGTACGAGAGTGAGGATTGTAAGTCGATTTCTGAACGATGCCCTTTGGGGGGGGTCTCAGGATCGTGTCGAGGCTTGGTCATTCGAGAGAGGACTTTTGGTAGGTGGAGTCATGGGAGAGGGTTGTACCAAGGAAGGGGGTAGATCATAAACCTTATCCTTAGATGTAGAATACTATTTGGCTCGAGTAGTGAGCGTAATGTCACTCTGCTTAGAATCACCAGTACACATCAAAACATAGGAGGTAGTAGAAGATGAGGGTTGGTCATGGATGACCAACTGAGCCTGTTGTTGAGACGGGAAGGGTTGGGACAAAACGGATAGAGAAGGTGGTTTGGGAGCTCCTTGAAGAAACTTAGTGACCTCGACATGTCATGGACAATCCTTCCTGTAGTGATCATCACCACAGATAAGACAAGGGTATCTTGGTTTGCACTTATCCCGATCGTCAATAGGGGTAGTTTTGGCTTGCTCTACTTGAGGAGTATTTTTTCCCTCCTTATTCTTACCCCTTCCCTTTTTAGATTTTTTTTTACCGGCAGGGGTAGATTGAACTACATTTAACTCAGAAGTTTTGCTGGTGGGATGGGCAGGAGACGAAGCATTTTGAACATTAGAAGAAGCAGGTTTGGGATTAGTGCCGGAGGTGGAATGTGGTTGGGCTTGGGAAGAGCCAATCACACCATCAACGATATGTGAAGCAACTGGAGTAGTTGAAGTGATGGAAGTAGAAGGATGAGGTAAGTCAGGTAGTAAATTGTAAAGGGTTCCCATTTGTGAATAAATGAGATCAAGATATTGAGCACGGATTATAGCCTACTCTTTTGTGACTATGCCACCCATGGAAATGTCATGACCGATGTCGTTCACAAATGATTTTGTGAACCATTCTACCAAAAACTGATCGAGGAGCTCAAGTTTGATGAGACAACGTCTCCTTCGCCACTCATGGATGTGATTAGATATATGAGTGGATTTGTTCTGTTTAAAGGAAGTCAAAATCTTGGTCCCCATATCATAACGGATCGATAATTGGTAGTGTGTGAGGAAAGCCATATCTAGGGTGTTGAAGTCAGAGAAAAAACCTCATGGAAATTCGATATACCACTTCGCAGCAGAACCCATGAGAGTTCGTTGAAAAAGACATAAACGAATAGAGTCATCCATCAACGAGTTGGATGAACACCATAGGTGAAAAGTCATAACGTGATTGTTTGGGTCCTCTCTTGCTTTTCCATCGAACTTAGGAATGTCCAATGGAAGCTTGGCTGGTATAGCAGGCCAATGGGGAGAGTGACGAATAGGATCATTTAAAATCCTTGACAAATCCAGAATATCCAAAGTGGCGATAAAGGGTAACTGTCGATTCACCTACAGGTACTGGTGGCTTTGGGGAGGAAGCTCAGTCGGCAAACCAGTAGGACCATAAGCAGTCTGCATATAATGTGAAGACCCAGGTAGATTCTATTATGGTTGGAGAGGATAGTAGCTCACAGGATTATACCCTAGAATAGGGGCTTGAGTTTGAGCATTCGCCCCCCAAATGGGATTGAATGAACCTGGATATGGTTGTCCCATACTAGGAGGTATTACAGACGCAGCTAGAAACTGCTGCCCCCCAGTCGATTGAGGAGGATGTTGTATCAACTGATTCCAATACTGGGCCAAGGACAGAGGGATGTTTTTCCCATAAGGTGGGGTTGGTCCTCCCATCGAAGGTGGTGTTCCAATTGGGGGTTGTGTTCCAATTGGAATTTGCGTTCCAAAAGGAATTTGCCCGCCGAGAGGGGGTTGAGTCATACCACCTTGGTGAAATTGTCCACCAATTGGAAACTGGTAATTTGGAGTGAATGAAGGAATATCGCCACTAGGATTAAGACTGCCAGTAGAAGATGAAGAAGGTCCTCCAAAAGGAAATTGGGGGAGTCTTGGAATAAAAATGGGAAGATAGTGCCCGAAAGAAGAAGGACCACTAGGAGAGCCGGATGGAGTTTGCACAGGAGTAGGAATGGAAACATTCAACGCACGGTATCCGGGTGGTAGTGTCAGAGTGATGTTGTGCGTTTGCGGTGTGTTGATGGGAGCAATACTAACCGCAGTAAACTTGGTTGGAACACTCGTAGTATCTATGAGATGGGCCATTTCGGTAGGGACAGTAAAGTGATAGGTGGTGGTCAACGGTACTATCTCTGAACTAGAGATTTCGAAGATCACAGGTGGATTGATTTTGGAAATCACAGGTGAACCTGGACCAAAAAGGTCCCGTCGGAAAACACCTGTAGACCAAAAAATATCTTGGCCTTCTATGCCGGGAAAGGGTCCAACTGGTGATCCAGAAGACGTAACAACTAAGTCTCCGAAAGAATTCAATCGCATAAACGCTCACTCAGAATCACGGTGAAGTCAAAATTCCTCTCGAGTATTTGTAATTTGAAAATGTTCTAGAGAGTCAGTTCGTTCCACTTGTGGCATGGTGACGACTGTGACTTCACTTTGCCGAGGAGAGCCCTCAAGTGTACTTGTAGGAAAGGGTTGAGAACCGTCCAGATGCTTTGGAGATAAACCCTGCATTCTACGTGAACAACATGGGGGAGATATTGTAAATGAGTGACAAACTTCACGAAGAAAATATTATGGTCAAATTCGATAAAAAAACAACACGCGCTAGTAAACAAAATATAGGAAGCAATCACCAAGCAAACAAGACCGTCTAATTTTGAAGCCACTAGTTGGTGATGAAATCCAACATCGCAACAACGAGATGAGAAGGGGTTGGGCTAGGGTGGAAAAGTTACGCTGACGACCTGCTTAATAGACTTACACCCTGGTGCAAGCTCCCATACATAATTGTGGGTATGCCCTCCAAGGAGCCCGAGTGAGTTTGGTCAACGTCAATTCTAGGTACCATGAAGACTTTCCCCTTCACAGTCACCTTGTGTAAGAACCTAGAAATATAGGCCACTAAGGTTACCACCAACAACAATAAATCTTTGGGGGACAGTCAACAGTCTGATCCACATGCAAGGGCAGGGTATCTAGCCCGAAATCAACTCAAAAGGCTTCCACTCATCATTGTGGGTATACCTCCAAGTGATCCCCGTAATATGTGCAATCTCTACACTAATATTAACAAAGCAGGGTGAGTAACTCTGCCAATATCAATGCGACCTCGTGCTTGACCCTTGTGTGAGAAGGGCTTCCCAGGACAAGATGCTGTAAATGGAATTTAATACTCCCTAACACAAGATGCTATTGTATGTTTTGTGCTTTGGAGAGTGTATCTCTCTTCCTACTCCAAATCGCTAGCCTAGCTAGATGTTGGTGTAATAGCGCCCTAGAAAAGAGTTACTAGTTAAATTTTATGATTGCGCAGTGTTATTAAGAGCTGTTGTTTACTCAAAGGAAACGAAGATGAAACTGATGTTGTATAAGACTCTGACCCAATGATGCATGGATGAGAATGAAATACATATCAATTTTCATTCAATGAAACCTATGTATGGGAGGGAAAGAGAAATTTTCTGGATCAAACTTTGAACTACAAGACACAATTTTCTTTAAAATGCAAATGCAACAAATCACACATCAATAACAATTCTCTATTGTTTCCTTTTCAATAATTTCAACAATTGATTTTCAATGTTTTCGAAGATGAAAATGATTTTGAAAGAAAAATGTTTGTTCACTTTTCAAAAAGGACCCACACCATGATAGTGAGAGTACAGAAAATCAAAAACCAATGAGCAAGCAATGATAAAAACCCAAACCACTCTTTCAATGAAAATAAAAATAACAAGCAAACCAATCTAGTCTTTTCAATTGCAAAATAAAAGTAATCTTTCAAACAACAAGCAAATGATAAAGACCAAGAAACTCAACTTTCAACCGATCGCCAGTCCTTAACTAAACAAGCACACTCAGATTCCAAAATAAGAGAGTATAGCTTTGCCAAGAAAAGTCAAGAAACAAAAGTCAAGACAAAAGTGACAAGAAAAGCCTTGAAATCCTAAGACTGTTCATGCACGAAAATGAAGACAAGAAATACATCAATCAATGATCTAGGAAACTCTTATGAGGCACCTAGACAGATCTGGGCAGTTGAATATGCCAAAACTCAAATCCAAAAGTTTGAAAAAATTAGTTCACAGGCTGGCAATATTACACAATGCAAGAATTAGTGATTCTCGCAGGTGGCCCTTGAGCAGAGTGCGAGAACCTTGCACTGAACCTAAAGGCAGAGTGAAAACTCTATAGATTCTCATAGGCTAGTGTGGAGTGCAGTGTGAGAACCTCTGAAACTAGTCAAATTTTTGGAAAATGACACAAAATTTGAAGAGGCCTTTGGACCCATAGGGTCTATCAGGGTATCTTGAAGACTCAGAGATTGATATGAAAGGAGAAAAGTAAAACAAGAGCAAATGGCCATAGAAAAATACCAAAAACCACAAGAAAACGGGTTATATTCCCCAGTGGAGTCACCAATTTTGTTATCAGAATAATCGGTAGGTGTGGACACTAACAGATCTCCCTAGATCCACCTAGATCTAGAACAAAACAGGACAGGACATGACTCTTTCCCTAAGTTTTGACCATTGAATTAGCTAGTAGGAAGGAACAAGTAACATACCTTTATATCGATTTCTAGGGTCTCTATTGCTCCCACCTTGCTCCAGTGCTCTCATGAGGTCAAGACCAAGAAAACACAAACCAACCAAAGTGAAGATAGCACAATACATTCAACTGTCAACTTATGTGTATGATCAAGAAATTACACAATAAAGTGAGAATAGCTTTATGGGAAAGGGACATGCCACTGTATCATATTAATTGAAAGTAAAGATTACAACCTGATCGCCATGATGTCGCAAGCTTCCTTTCAATGGCTCTTAGCTCCAACACACACACTTGCTCAATCCTTGCATGAAGAAGATCAAATCCTCTTGATAGACTTGCTAGAGTCTCCAAGATGCTATTCAAGCTAAGTCCTTCACACAATTCTTTCACCAATTCTCCAATGAATCTTGCTTAACCTTTTCCATGAGAATTCNNTCAATATATAGGAGAGAATGAGATAGTTACTTGGATAAGAATGATCCCACAATATCAGGGAATCCAGTACAAGGATAACCATTTGAATGCCAACCCATTCTTCTAGAAGATTCCCTTCTAGAACCATCGAGAATTCATCTTTTTCCATGCTTTAGGACGAGTTCGCACCCTAGCTATTCAACACAGTGTGAGAAGTTCACACCCTAGCTTAAGGAAACCTGAAAGAATGGGTCATTCTCGCACCCTAATATATTAGCAGCCTGTGAACCCTCTTCAAAAGTGAGTTTTCTGGGAAGTAACTTTTCTCAGGAGAAATTTCTTATGAAGAGCCTGAGTACACCATCATTAATACACCATCATGATGACCAAAATCATGGGTAACACAAGTGCCAAAAGAATTAACACATATTGGATGCATGGGTGAAACTTCATACAAAGAAGATGAAAATACCAACAAGAAGGTTGAAGAAAGAGCTACACAGATAGTTGATGAGAAGTGGACCAGGATACTAGAAATAAGGAATGATTACAAAAGAGATGAATATCCAAGAAGACCTCCTACATTCAGGAATCAAATAAGCTTCAATCAGTATGAAGGAAACTATAGAAGAGTAGATCATGAACCTAGATGGACTACATCACAAAGAAGGTCACTTACTCCCAGGTATCAAAATTTCTTTCTTGGTCATTGTTATACTTGCAAAAATTTTGGACATAAGGAAATTAATTGCAGAATCAATGAAAGGAACAAATATGAAAGAAACATGAATCGTGTAAACAGAAGATATGGAAATAATCATGGATTTTTCAACAAAAGTTATAATTCATTTTACCCATTGATGGACAAAAATATTGTATACTACAAATGCAATTATCTTGGTCACAAAGCACGAGATTGCAGATATATGAATGAAGATGTCCCTATGCCAACCATAGTATGGAGAAGGAAAGAGATTCCAAATAATGAATATTGTTGAATAGCATTGACCATTGAAGAATGTAAAGAAGAAGATGAATGATACATAGACAATGGATGTTCTTCACACATGACCGGGGATGAAGACAAATTCATCATCTTGAAGAGAAAGGGTGGCAATGTTGCATTTGGAGATGACTAATCTGCCAAAATACTTGGAGAAGGTGTAGTATAGCTTGGTAGAAAAAATGTAAAAGCAAAGAATGTTCTATTGGTTGAAGACTTGAATCATAATCTACTCAGTGTTAGTAAAATGTGTGATCAAGGATACTCTCTTTCATTTGATTCCCGAAAATGTAAAATCAGAGAAAATAACTCAGGAAGATTGGTTGCAATTGCAACAAGAAGACCAAACAACATATACATCCTTAGACATGAAGAAGAGAGAGAAGACAGAAGCCACACAAAAGGATTATAAGGAAGAAAATGTCCCAAACAAAAAAATAAGGATGAAGTATTATTGAGTGCCACATGTTCAGGGGGAGCAACCCCAAAGAAGAGAGTTACATTTTTACATTAAACTCAGGGGGAGCAGCCCTAGCCTTTTCAATTGATGTCAAAGGGGGAGAGAAATTGGGATCATGATGATAGGGGGAGCATGAGTGTTGCCATCAATGCAAAGGGGGAGATTGTTGGAAGATTGATTGTTGTCATTGATGTCAACCCTAGTCATGGGTTTTGGACCGCAAGATTGATAAAGGTATTTAGACATGAAGGAAAATGCACATGCATATACAACACCCATGAATGGATAATATACAACATGTTTTTTCTGGTGGTATGTGGCACATCACGTAGATCCTCATGGTTGAGGAGAAATGAATTTTTGAAGATGACAAAGTGAATTGAAGAAGGAAGTACATGTAGGCCCCGAAGATAATTAAAGAAAAGAAATACAAAATAAGAAAGTGTCAGGTCGGACTTAATGTTAAAAGGAAGTGAAATAAATGGTATAAATAAACATAATTGTACATTCATTTGATACAAGTTGAATTTTGGAGGAAACAAGAAGTAAAGAAGGCCGGATTTCAAGGGAGGATGAAGTTTTTTGGTGATGTGTTCTATGGTATGTTATTTTCAGGTCATCTTACCATTTTTTCTATAACTTTTTTTTCTAGAATGATTCAGATGGAGAAATCACTATGGTATTGATAAGACATATCAAGGTACCTCTGGTAAAAATTTCAGCTCTTGATTCGCTATAATGATGGAGATACACTCTGTAGAAGATAGGGTTTGTGACCAGTCCTGAAGCTAGTCAATAAACAAGTGTTCTAGGTAAAATAGTCATAAATTATTCATCGAGAATCAAAATGAAGTGGGACAAATTTCATTGGAAATAGTACGAACTGTGGTTTCTTGTATGTGAGTTTCAGTATTGGATGTTAATTATTGAGCGCGGGGCATTCTGTGCAAGTTCACTCTTCTGAATAGACCAGAATTGAATAAAGTATACCATTCTTTCTATAACCTCTTTTTGGGGAGGATTCAAGGAGTGAAAATTTGAGGAGTTTCAGAGAATACATTGAGTAATATTATCTACAGGACCAGAGTACTCCAAGAATTGAAGAATTGCATAAATTGAAGAAGTCTCTGGAAGCATTATCAGGTTCTATGTGATGATTGGTTGATGGTGATGATTTAATGTAAAGTTTTATTATCTCTCATATATTCTTGGGGGGAAGGAAGGGGAAAGGATGGAGAGTTCAACTCTCTCTTGATATTTGAGGATTTCATATTCCTCTTGGAGGTTTATCCCTCCCTTTACATTTGGAAGTTGTAGCTACCTTTGGAAGTCATTACTTCCCTTGAACAAAAACTATTGATTATTTCTCATATATTGTGCATGGTGTATTGTGGTGTATTGGTGTAACTCTTATACTATTGTTCATTGCTCATTGGATATAATTGAATGGTTTAAGTATACGTTGAAAAATGTTTTTAAATTGTACTTGATACTGATTCACCCCCCTCTCAGTATCAACAGCTCTAGTACCCATCCCTAATGCATAAAACCTTCTAATGGCATCCACATACCACTCTAATGATAATGATATCTTATATATGGCATGTTTTGTGGTTTTTGGCATTGTCCATGGCCCTTGTAGGTCCCCGAAAGATTCATTTAGAGCCTAAGGGATTTATTGTCCTCTCATTCACATTATCAAGGCATTGAGACCTATCCCCATTATCCAAGGAATTATAGGAGAAACCATGTTGCACTCAGAGGATATGGTAATATTAATATTAAAATGGTAACATTAATATTAATATTAAAATTGCAGCCTAAATTATAATACTAGAGGTAGGCAACAGGGACCTGTATGGGCTAAATAATAGTGAATGATAGTTTTTTTGATGCCATATTAACATAATTGATTATTCTTGAATAATTGAAACTAGTTTTTTCCTTCATATTCATAACTATATGAAGTTGTTGATTAGAGATTATTTTGTAACCAGTATGAAGATGTATAATATTGTTGTAAGTGCTTATATTTGATCAGTCATTGGTATTAGCATCAAGACTTAATGGTGTCCACCCTTTGGAGGTTTTGACATGTATAAATGTTATGCATTATTGATTAACATGTTCAATGGCATATTGATTGATGAGTTGTTTACCTAGAAGGTTAAGAGGTTGATAGATTGATGATCCTTACCTTTATTTAGTGTATATGGGTTTAAATGTAATAACCTTGTTCCTAAGGATTCTCATGTTTAAAAGTGAAGATACCTTTCATCCACGGTGTTGTAGATGTCTGGTAAGAGGAATTTGTCTTAGGGATACTATGAATGAGTTTGATTGATGTTAAACCAATAATATTTGGTGGTATATTTGTATTGTTAACAAGACTTATTTGTAACCACCCTTGAGTGTCATGTATGCATTGAATGAGTAGACCTCTCATTTATGCAGAGTGAAGTTATTATTCATGAATATGATTGTATATGTCCATTAATTTGAATGCATGTCTATTGATATGAATGCATGGATGTGTTTAATTGTTGAACATGAAATTGTACTTGTTATGCTTTGGATAATACCATTTTTAACTAGTTGTCTTCATCTTGAAGGTTATGCTATGTTGATTACTTTGAATGATAGTTTTGAGTGGGTTGTATGCAACACTTCATAATGAGCAGGTATGAAATGATCATATAGAAAGTGTGCAATAGTGTTATGTATGACATGGTATAATACATATTTTCTCTTGTTGTTAGCTACCATATGAAAGAGAGAAACATATTTTAACTATGCATTTGAAACTTATCATGTGAATGATTGTGAACTTTCATATAATAGACTAGTCTTAAGTCTATTATGGTAATATTTTTTTTTTACATAAGAAAGGGGTTTATATATTAAAACCAGTGGTATAACCATTGTAGAGAAAACTTACATAATTCATCCCTACGATCAGTGCGGGAGCTTCAAGATTAAAAAAGGGGTTGCCATGCTATAAAGTCCTAGAATTACCATAACAGTCGAGAGTCCAAAATATAACTAAACTCAGAATAAGAACCAACTTACAGTGTGATTGTCTGAGTTGCATAAGGGCCTATAATACAAATTACAAAGAAGAGAACCAAAGATCCAAAAAGAACTAATTCTGTAAAAGAGGAATTTGGGATTAAACCTTCTGACCCGGGATGGAGGAGCTTGGGCTCGTGGTCGCCTTCCCCCCTGCATCTGTCTGGCGGCTCTGTCCTACAACTTGAATTTCCAGCTTTTCAATTCTTGGTTCAAGATCAACAATTTTGTTGTTAGCTTGCTGAGTTGTGTAGGTGAGAGCTTCTATTGCTTCCTCCCTTAGCTGGATTAGATCTTCCTCCATCATTTTGAACCTCCAACCTCCTTCCCCGTCAAGACGGAGCATGAATCCTCTATGCACGCTAAGCGCGTGTTTCAACCTACGAATTTCGAGTTCTAGGGAGGGAAAGGGATTAGGGGGGCTAGCTGAGTTGGAACTAGACTCCATTGTGAGAGTGGTGGAAAAATACTAGGAGGGAGGCCTGGCCGAGGGAAATGGGTAGAGACTAACTAGGGGAAAGACTGGGAGCTCAAGCCAGGTGAGAGACTAAATAGAATTGGGAAGGAAAGATGAGTAGGAGCAGTTTGCCACCTTCCTGAATTTAATGATATATCGTTCGTGCGCCGCCATGGGAGGAGGGGGGGCTTCATGAGTGCCTTGTGGGAGGGATAAGAGATCTGTGCGGAGGTGCAGGAGGGATGTGAGGTGAAGGACAGAGAGGGGGAGGGGAGGGGACACAGACAATGTAGATAAGTACTGTAGCATGGGATAAGGGACAAACAAGGGAGGCAGAGGAGGACTACCACGAGTATGACGTTGTGAGGGAATGAAGGGAACTTGCTCTGGGAGGCCCAGATGAGCACTTGCTGGGTGTCTCTAAGGGAGAGGGATGAAAAAAAAAGTTCCATTTAGGGAGAGTTGACCCCTGCTCAAGTGGGTGGTGGCTTTGGAAGATTGGTCGGCTTTGGTGTTGAGATGGCGGAGCACATGAAAGAAGTCAATTTTTTGGAAGGAGCGGGAGAGCCACATGATTTTCTTGAGAATGTGGCACAAATTCATTTGAGTAGGCAAGGTGTTGGTGACCATATCTTGGATTAAAATCTAGGAGTCACCTATCACCGTTATTTCTTTTATTTCTATCTTCCAGGCTTGGATAAGTCCTTGCCAAAGGCTTAGAGATTCTGCTATATTATTGGATTCGACTCCAAGCCCCCAAGAGTAGTCTAATTCCCATAGTTCACCAGATTTCATGATCATTAGTGAGAGGAGGGGGGGCTTTGAGGTATGGAGTGAGGCTATGGATCCAATCTTTATCAGGGAAGTTGATAGAAAGGGAGTTGGTACAAGACCAAAGGTAGGAGAGGCAGTCTCTGTTGACGGGCGAAATTGACCGTCCATCAACTGGGAGAGTGGAACCTGTCCGAGGTTGTCTAAATAACCCAAGCCATTTGGAATGGACCACCCTGATGAGTTTAACGGCTCCATTGGCCGCTCTAAGGTCTCCTAAGAAAACCAAAGAGAAAATCTGATCTGAGCTAAGTGATCTAACTAAACTAAATAAAACAAAATAACTATGACTAAATACAAGAAAGTAACTAAAATAAAGGAAACTAGAAACTAATAAAACATAAAAAGGAACTAATATACTAAATATAAACTATTCTAACTATTCTATCTGCAAACTACTAATTACACTTACAATAACTCAAATCCACTATCTAATTATTAGCTATGATCATTCTTATTCACAAATGTACACTATTGACAATCTACAGATTTGGTTAAAACCTGCAAAACTCATGTATTTGCTGTCTCAGGACAACCAAGAATCTCTTTTTGACTTTTATATTTTATGAAAAAGACATAAACATTACTGAAATTAAACTATCTAATATATTTACTGAATTTAAACAATCTAATATAAATCTAATTAACTTTCATCTATATTAAACTACTTAACAAAAACAGTAAACTATACTCTAATTGACCTGGAAACGCTCCAAGTCTTCCCTGTGTGTGATTGCTTCTAAGCTGTTCGGAGGAAGAAATTCACACCGTTTAATCCAAAAGCTTCTCGCAAATGATCAGCTATGCTGCTTCTTGAAGTATGTTACAGGACACACAAGACATAAAAGAAAATCATAACAATTTTCTGATTATAAATTCATGCAAAAGGGAAACCTATTATGCATCAAATTCATATATAACGATTCAATTTATGAAGAAGACAAAGCTATCATTCACAAAATGAATCTACAACTATTATGTATTTTATCTATTTGGAAGAAACAAGATATAGTAATGAAATTATATCATTTGAATCTGATTTAGATAGCAAAAGTAATACTAAACCATAAGCAAAATGATATACAAAACATGGAACACAGTGTTGATATATTGAAAAGCAAAAGCTATGACAAGACACCAGTTCTGCTCTAGTCTGAATCAAAATTACATATCCCTGTTTTCCCACAACTGAGGATGATGATTATTACAAAATCATAAGTTTATATAGGTTTCTCACAAGG
>ML808777.1:139577-150007 GCA_009831015.1 Picea engelmannii
TTCAAGGGAGGATGAAGTCTTTTGGTGATGTGTTCTAAGGTATGTTATTTTCAGGTCATCTTACCATTTTTTCCATAACTTTTTTTCTAGAACGATTCAGATGGTGAAATATCTATGGTAGTGAGAAGACATATCAAGGTACCGTTGGTAAAAATTTCAGCTCTTGATTCGCTATAATTATGGAGATATACTCTGTGGAATATAGGGTTTGTGACTAGTCCTGAAACTAGTCAAAAAATAGGTGTTCCGGGTAAAACAGTCATAACTTTTTCATACAGACTCAAAATGAAGTGGGACCACTTCCATTGGAAAGAGTACGGACTTTAGTTTCTTGTGTACGAGTTTCATAATCAGATGTTAAATATTGAGCGCGGGGCATGCTGTACAAGTCGGGTCTTCTGAACAGACCAGAATTGAATAAAGTTTTATTATCTCTCATATATTCTTGGGTGGAAGGAAGGGGCAAGGATAGAGAGTTCATATCTCTCTTGATATTGGAGGATTGTATCTTCCTCTTGGAGGTTTATCCCTCCCTTTACATTTTGGAAGCTGTAGCTACCTTTGGAAGTCATTACTTCCCTTGAACAAAAACTATTGATTATTTCTCATATATATTGTGCATGGTGTATTGTGGTGTATTGGTGTAAATATTATACTATTGTTCATTTCTCATTGGATATAATTGAATGGTTTAAATATAAGTTGGAAAAGGTTTTTAAAAGTGTACTTGATACTGATTCACCCCCCTCTCAGTATCAACATACACAATCTGGGAATAATCCCAAAATCCCTTAAACTAAGTAACTAAAATGCAGGTGAAATCCTTAAGATATCCTCCAACTGTTCCTCATATCTATTGCAAATTCGAATTTGCCTGCAATAGACACAAAAATCAAGTTAGAAGAATATTTTATTAAGAAAACAATAAAATTTTTACTCCACAGACTCAGCTACAGAATCATCTGATTCTGCAGCTAGTCAAGAATAGCCAACAGGACCAGATCTTAATTAAATAAAATCAAATCGAATCATCAAAACGAATTACTAATAATCCAATGTGGAATTATTATTTGAATCAAATAATATCAAAATAGATTCAATTGAAACAGAATAAGAGAATGCTCTGTCTTTAGTTACCATAGAATATGGTCAAACTTTGACAGGTCTGTTTTGGTCAAGTTCGAATGAGATATGATATGATCGTAACCAATAATCACAATCAAACAAGATAGTAACCATATCAAATAAGATTTTCCACAACTTAACTATAATCGATATGATTTAAAAAACCAAATATACGTTACAACTGTAGCAATATAGATATCATTTCAATCAATAGTAATGATAGAAAGGCTGTAGAGATTCAACACGATATTCATTCTATTTTGATTAAATAAGTAAAAGCTGTTATGATATACATTTAAACGAAACATGTGTAACAGTTTTGAACAAGAACCATCATCAATTTCAATTGCTAGGCGTGACACAGTCAAAATCGAACAGCATTGCTAACTGTAACCTGGAAAGTAATCAAATTAGATCGGGTTTAAGACAATTATAGAAGAATTTTGTTCTGGGCATGTCGTTTTGTTTTACAAATTCACCCGTGACTAAAAATACACAGTCGTTCCATTTCACAACAGAACAAGTTCGATTTTCCTTACGAATTGAATGGCTGGAAGTCGGGTTATTGTTATGATTTGCATTAATTCTTAATATAAAACAAATCCCCATTTTAAAACAAAATCCAAATCATATCGAGGCTAGTTAAAATTACATGCAAGCAACAGATAACCACTGTAGGTGTGTCATAACCAATTCGAATTATCATATAGATTGTGTTTAAATGCAAAACAGTTTTCCTATAATAGATACAACATAGCCTTCAATCGTAACTAATTTAAATCAAACAAATCCAACATATGATTATTAAAATCAAAACCAAATCCAATTCAAAATTTACACAAATTTGGATTCAACAAATCAAATCATATACATCAGTGCATGTTTATGTAACCGAGCAAGTCAATAATGCACATAGAGTTCATGAATATGCCATATAAATGAGCGAGGGTTATACCAGCTAGACTGCTGAGATTATGCCAGTTTCGAATTGACAATAGCCATGGCTGACTCGACATTCTTGAACAGGATCGAACTAGTGGTTCGTTGCTTTTTTTTGGAGGGTTGCACCTTTGCCTCATGACTAGTGAGCTTAGCCACTTGATTTTCTAAATCACATATTCTGGTTTGCAACATCGGCACATCGGTGTAATATCTCTCCAACCACAACGCACACTAGTCGCACGGGGTGCCAGGGTTTTTAGATGATTCACCGAGGGTTCCTTGAGGTAGTTCGATGCCAGGAAACTTAGGATTATCCCTGAGACAAGGTGGTAAATTCTTGACGAAGTCATATGCAGGCTTGTCACACAAACCCTCAGAGTAAGGATACTCTTCGGCGAGAAATCGTTCGATTTCAGAATCAGAGTCTTCACTAGCCACGATAGGGTCAGCGTTGGCAGGGGGTTTAGGCCTATTTCTCACCATGCAAGAGATCAAGCGAGAGTTTTTCTTGCCTTTGGCATTAGCATTAGCTTTAGCTTTAGGCCGATTGACTGTAGGCTTAGCAATTTCGACCTGTTTGGTCACAGACATGGGCAGGCTCGTAGGGGGATCGGGTAGAGGTTTGGGTAGCAAAACACTGTAGGGTACAGGGGTAGGCTTTCTCTCGGTCACCATAGGCTTATTGACCGGTGGTGGGTTGGACTCTTCAAAACCATTACGAATGAGAAAATCACCCCAACAGTCCCGACGTAATCCCAACTCGTATACCATACACATTTTAATCAATCCCACATGAAAGAGGCTAGTATCGGCCTGGCTGCGTTTGTACCGCTTGGCCATCTTGAACAAACTTCTGTGTAGGTAGTGGGGCATGCTAAGCTCGAAATCCATAAAAACCATTAATAAACGAAGGTGAAACAAAAAAACAAACCCGTACCTACCCTCGCAAGTAATAAATCACTTGATTACCATTAGGAGATCATACCAGCGAGGTTTTAACATTTTCGCAGGCAGGCCCCTGTTGCAAGAGTTCACCGCTCGAGACTGAAATAACAATGTCCATGGGACATTATCAACCTTGTAGCTTTTCTACCACTTCTGTCCCATAACAGGCAGACTAGTCACCAAGATGAGAAAATGTTCACTGATTTCAAGTTGCACATCACCTATTTTGGCTCGGCAGCCATCGAATGATAACGCAAATTGACGAGCCACAACAAGGTTATACTCATCAAATTTCCTTATAAACTGGAGCCATCCATATTTTTCCTGGTCGTTATAAGCGCCGTCAAACATCAGCAGTGCTTGGCACTGGTTGGGCTCAACCCTCACAACCGGAGCCATAGCTCCCGAGCATGGTAGGGTTTGAATCAAAACTATACACAGGGTTGCAAATGGTTACGGCCAACAACCGCAACACTCAAAGAGGTAGGGATTAATGGTATGCGTGCGAAGGTGGCGGGACTACCACCGCCATGCAAAACATTAATGGCGCAGTAGCAACCCTGTTTAATCAATCATAACCACATTCAACATAATTCGGCCAACCCAAATTGTAAACGGTGGACAGTCATATCAATATGCCAGTGCATAGTTCGAAACCATGGTCGTTCAATGTAAAATCAAGCCAATAAAACAATGCGCCAAGCAATGATTCAAACTATAAAATTGAAATTCGAAATATTAACCAATGTGCCATCGTAAACTTAGACTAATGCCTTTCCAAATTAAATCAAACTCATAATATTAACAAAGCGTTTGTTGCATAGTCAATGCTTCAAAGTTTATTAAAATATTGCAACAAAAGTCTCATATAATCAAAAAGTCAAGAGCTCATAGCACATAAAATCAAAGTCAATTATAACCCTTATAGGACCAAATGTAATCAATAAATTTTCATGCTTAAAGGCTTATAAATCGACTTGCGCAATCAAAATGAAATGGACATAGTTTGAAAGAGCCTTTGCAGTCATGTGATAAACCAATGGTAAAGTGTCTTTCAGGGAATTAATAAAAGACTACAACAATCCAAATAATGATAGATGGGTTTTCACACCTTCAGTTGTGAAAACTGAATTGAAATCAAATTGTAATTGTCGCAAGAATAAAAAAAAAGTCTAGTTGCAAAAATGCGACAATGATTTGTCGTTAGAAGGCAAATTGGGTGTAGGCAGCTTTTAGGGCAAATTAAAAAAAATTGAATTGTCTGCCAACAATGGCGACACGCTGGGCGAAGCAGTTATCTCTATCAAAAGCAATGAATTCAGATCAGGACAACAAAGAAAAATTTGTCGTTAAAACAACAGCCAGAAAATCATACTAACATCATCATCAACCGTCTTTTTCAGCTATGTTTCAAAAGATGCACACCAAGAACAGTCCTTAAGATCAACAAGTCACGATTTTTATGATAAAATCTTCAATACTGTTGGCATGGCCACTGCTGCCAGCAGGCGTCCATAGCCTCGACATGGTTGCCATTTAACCCACTCGGATGTCTTTATCCTGTCAAGAAGTTCTAGATTAGAATAAAGGACTTTAAAAGAGGTTCCATATATTTTTTGCAAATTTTCATTTACCCGACATTGGTTCGCTACCAGCAGGCCTGTTCAGTACCCCGACGAAGTTGTCTTGGTGCCATGCTTGCATTTACCCGCTTCCAGCGGACCTGTTCAGTATCCCGGCGGGTTTACAAACACTTCCCACAACTCATAATAATCTTTTTATTCTTGCTTTTCTTTTTATAGATAGTTGAGCGGGGTGATGCTGAAAATTCTTTGGTATTTTGTCATATTTTTTCAGACCTCATTAGAGTTTTTCTTATTTTTTTGCACTGTCCTTGATTCAGCTCCAGAAATGTTTTATTTCTAAAACAACTTACTTTGACAGGGAGACATCCTTTTGAGTCATTCCTTTACGGAAAAGGGACAGCGTGAAAAGATAAAGATAATCATGACAAACTTTACTCAAAGATTGAAATTAGTAAACTTCTTTCAAACGAAATTTTCCAACATCATTTCTTTTAACATACATCACTGATGTTCGTACAATATTTCAGAAGTTATTTATGCAAATAGATTTTTCCATGGTCTTTGTCTGAATGGATCAATGTACAAGCATGCATATGTTTCGAAAACACACAAAAACACACCAAACTGATCAATCAAATAAAAAACGAAAAGGAAAACAAAGGCAAAAACAAAAGGAAATATTTACATAATATACAAGGATAGGAATTCAGGCAAAGTATCTTTTCAGGACTTGGCCATTCACCGAATAGGTGTCAGGCTATCCTTCAAGATTTTGCAGATGGAAAGAACTAGGACCCAACTTTTCAGCAATCAAAAATGGCCCAAGCCATAGATTTTGAAACTTAGTGTGTTCACCCTTCCCTTCGTGTGGTTTGTCCCAATTTAACAGGAGATCGCCTACTTCAAGATTTCTATCAGAAGCAGAATTAGAATCGAACCAGCTTTTAATCAATTGTTGATGTTGATCTAATTTGCACTTGGCTTGGGTTCTTACTTCTTCTAACTTCATCAAAGCATTGATACAGCTTTCTAAGGGGGGACATTCTTCTTCTTGGACCTTTCGTGATAATTGGAGCGACGGAAGAAGAATATGAGGTGGCAAAATGGCTTCTCTGCCATAAACGAGGAAAAAGGGGGAATTTCCTATAGCAGCTTTGGGTGTTACTCTATCAGCCCACAGTGCATTTAGCAGTGCGTTGTGCCAGTTCTTATGATTTTCAGCCACGGTTCTTTTGATAATCTTGATCAAATTCTTGTTGGTTGATTCTGCTAGGCCGTTACCCTGAGGCTAATAACTTGCAGAATACTTCAGCTTTATTCCTTTTTCTAAGGAAAACTCACTCATCTCAAGAGAAGAAAAGTATGAAGCGTTATCGAAGACTAGACAATCAGGGATGCCAAAACGGGTGATGATATTCGAGTTCAGGAAAGTGATCACCTGACTTGTGTTAACAGTTCTTAGCGCAGCGGCTTCAGACCATCGATTAAAGTAATCAGTGGCTGTCACAATATACTTGTGCTGCTGTGAGGATGGAGGGTTAATAGGACCAATGATATCAAGGCCCCATTGCTGGAAAGGAGAATCGACTGTGACGGGCTGCAAGGGAAAGGCTGGTTTTTGTAATCGCCCTGATGCTTTCTGACAAATGATACATTTACGACACAAGGCGTGGGCGTCTCTAAAAAGTGTTGGCCAGTAATAACCGACTCTTAAAACCTTATGAGATGTGGTATCGCCACCGAAGTGACCACCAGCTTCTCCTGCATGCAACTCGAGCAAGACTTTTTATGCTTCATTTTTTTCGAGACAACACATCAGTATGCCGTCAGAATTCTGACGAAACAGTATACCATTAACTAGATGAAAAGAGGCGGACTTTAGTCTCAATGCTCTTCTCTTGGAAGGGTCAAGGTGACGAGGTGCTGATCCATGTTGAAGACAATATCTAATATCGTCGTACCAAGGGCTTACAAGGTTTTGGGTACAACAAATCAAACTATGATCATGTTGTTCTAGGATTGACGTATCAATGTCTTCTTGTTGTTCGATTTCTGAATCAACTACCAGCTTACACAACCCTTGGCCTCTCACGATCTGAGCTGGAGTGATTTCTAGGTCATACTCCTGCAAGGAAGTGACCCAGTTGGATCTCTTCTCTCCTAACTCTTTTTGCACTAACAAGTTCCTAACGGCAGGGTAAGGGACAATGACCTTCATCCTTGACTTCAAAAGATAATACCGGAAATGCTTAACTGCCTTGAAGACAACGTAGGCTTGCCGATCGACCGCTGGGTAGTTAAGTTCAGTGCCTTTGAAAGCGGAGCTCATAAAAGAGATGGGTACTTCGTTATTCTCGGAATTCTTCTGAGTTAGGACTGCGACATTGGAACGATCAGAGGCAAAAGTATAGAGTGTAAAATCTTGAGAGAAATCAGGGCTCATGAGAGACGGAGCATCAATTATGGCCTTCTTTATATCGTTAAAAGCTTGGTTTTCAGTGGGTCCCCAGTGATATTGGGTGTCTTTCTTAATTAGGTTCTGGAGAGGTCTGACCATCTCGAAGAAATTGGGGACGAATCTTCTCACGAAATTGATCTGGCCTAAGAAAGACTCCATGGATTTCTTGGAGGTAGGTGGGGGAAGTTTGGCGATGACTTGGGTCCTCTCGGGGTCAATAATCATTCCATCGATAGACATAATGAATCCTAGTAATTTACCCTGTTCTACTGCAAAGATGGACTTCTTAGGGTTCAAGGAGATGCCATATTTATGACATCGTAGAAGAACGGCTCGTAGGTGAGTTAGATGATTGTCTTTGTTTTTAGAATAAACAGTCACATCATCTAAGTAGACTACTACGGAGTGATTGATCAAGCCTCAGAAAGCAATATCCATTGCTCTCTGAAAGGTAGCACCATCATTAATCAATCCAAAAGGCATTTTGCGATATGCATAAGTACCCCACGGAGTACGGAAGGTAGTTTTTAATTGGTCTGACGGAGACATTAAGACTTGGTTGTATCCAGAGAAACCATCCAATAAGGATAGCCTCTTGGAACCAGATACTTGTTGAAGTATCTGTTCCATGGGAGGGACAGGATAATTGTCTTTATCAGATGCTTTGTTGAGGTTCCGGAAATCGACACAAAGTCGAATTTCTCCATTTTTCTTCCGCACTTGGACGAGGTTGGATACCCATTGGGTGTGTCTAACAGGAAAAATTATTTTAGCACTTAGGAGTTTATTCAATTCTTTTTGTACGGTCGGTTCTAGTTTAGGATGCATTTTCCTCAGTTTCTGTTGGAAGGGCAAGGTTTGGGACTTCATCGGGATGACATGCTGTATAATATTAGGATCAAAAGTTTTAAGATCTTTGTAAGTCCAAGAAAAGACATCCTTAAATTCTTTAAATAATTTAACAAAAGCATCTTTTTCTTGTTTAGAACATCCCAAGCCTAAGTTGATACACTGAGGGTTTTCACTAGTTCCTAAATTGACTTTTTCATAGGACAAAGAGGAACTGTTGGTTTTACAATTGACCGTCTTTTTGAATTTATCTTCAAAATCATAAAACTTTTCTAATCTAGCAACAGATTTGGGTATGGGATTTACCATGTCCGATTGAGCTTCAGGAGGTTTCGGATTAGGTATTACCGTAAAGTCACGCAAATTGTCGTCGTGTGTTTGTTCATCAATCACAACACCTTGAAAGGTTTCCTCCATGTGCAGAAAGCTAATGATCTGCTGATCATCATCAAATACTCTCCAGTTCGTGATATTGTCAGGAACAGATGGTTGAAACAATAGTTCCACAGAGAATGCGTTCGGAGATAAGCCTTCTGCAGGAAGAAGTTTAGAAGCAACATTAGCAAGTAGATCTGCTTCAACATTACTTGATCTAGGGATGGAATTTATATTAAAAGCAGAAAATTTGTTTATTAAACTCCATACCTCAGATTGGTAACATTTGAGATGCGGGGTAAGAAAATGTATAGAATTTCTCACATGCCTGACCACTATCTCAGAATCGCCGAATACGATTAGGTTTTGAATGTGCATGTCTAAGGCTTTTCTGAGACCTTGTAATAAAGCCTCATATTCTGCAATATTGTTAGTACATTCAAATTCTAATCTACAAGCCAATAATGTTTTGTTACCTGCTGGATCAATGATGATGCAACCTGCACCAGCTCCTTCTTTAGACTTGGAACCATCGAAATATAAAGACCAAAATTGATTCTTATCAGGCTCATAGGACTGTTGGATAGAAGATGTTGATTGCGTGCACGATTTGATCTCAGATTGTTGTTGCGAATTGGTGATAGGTGAAACTTCAGCCATGAAATTTCTGAAGTAGGTGTCCATCCCTTGGACTTCGGGTGAATCTGCTGGAGGTGTATATGGTTCATTGGGGTCATTCAAGTCTGTTACCGTGAACTTGAGGTAACGCTCACGATTCACCTTGATTTTGTTGGGCTTGCCATTTTCTGGAAGCCACAAGTGAGACCAGTCTGTAGCGAAGTAACCATGTAGCTGCTCCAACCAGTCCCTGCTAAAAAACATACCATATACTTCTGGAATATCAACCACAATTATATGAATAATCTGATGAACCTTTGGGTTAGACGATAACCTAATCAAGACATTTTTCAGTTCACCCATAACTTTAACATCTGTTCTATCAAGTTGTATAATTTTCAAAGAATATGGTTCTACTTCAGCGTTAATCTTTTAGCAGACTGACCAAGGCATCACATTTGATGATGCTCCTGAGTCAACCATACAATTATGCACATTTCTGTTGAAGATTTTGAAGGTTAAAAGAAAAGGAGGTACATTCTTGTGAGTATTTAGAGATGTAGTTTGAGGTTTCCTACTCGCATTCTCTAAGACTACTTTATTTGAATTATTTACACTATTATTTACATTATTTTCATTTGGTACAGGAAGGCTTCCTTTATCCTAAGGATCAGGATTACTTTTTGTGGAAGTCTTCTGCGGAACTTTGCTTTGCACAACCTTATTACCGTTTGAATTACCATTCTTGCCATTGTCTAAAATATTTTGCAACATCTTCTGTAACAAAAATGGAAATTTCAACAACTCATAAATAGAAATGTTAGCCCGTAATTTCTTAAGATATTCAACAACATCATAATCTAATTTAGGGCTAGCATCATTTTATTTAGTTTCTACTGATTTAGAGGGCTTTGGAGGTAAAGTTGTTGTGTTCTCGGCAGGAGGTTTGTTCGCGGTCTTGCTCCTAGTATTGTAAGAGTGCACAGTCTCAAAGTTAGCTTGAAAGATACTATCTAAGAGGTGACCAAAGATATTTGGAGAAGACTCTTCTTCTTGGGTTGTTTCCTGCTCAACTTCCTCTTGAGGAATGTCAAGAGGGATTAAGTCATCTTGGGCTCCTAGAATTGTTTGTAGAGCACATTGCAAACTTTCTAGGTTCAAGCCTTCAGGGTTTGGATTAGGCCGGTTTGGGGGAAAAGGCTTTCAGAAAGGAGGTTTATAGGGTCCTTTGCTCGAAGAGGCTTCCTCGATCGACCTTTTTAAGTCTATGACTTGATTATATAACTTTTGTACAACTTTGGTTAAATTTTCCAAATCAGAGTTTTCGGGTTGTGTTTTGTTTTGTGTAGGTCTGGGGAGAATTTCAATCTTCTTCTTGGAAGAAGAAACAGTCTCAGTTTCGTTGCTAGAAGAGTCCTTAAGACTAAGTATATCTTTTTCAATTTGCGTAGCCTCTTCAAAAGCTTCTAGTAACGTGGCCTTTTTGGATCTTTTCACCCAAATAGCTATACTTTGATGTAGAGCTTTGGTGT
>ML808777.1:157720-182500 GCA_009831015.1 Picea engelmannii
TTGGTACATACTTGGTACATGGTTGGATGCACTTGTTTATGGTACAGGTTGATTACAGGTTGGTGCATGGTTGATGCACTTGTTTATGGTACAAGTTGATTCATGGTTGATGCATGGTTCATATTTATTGGTACAGGTTTACATAGGTATATCTCACAGTAATAGTGTGACAACGGTTCCATAATTCTACTTCTACTTCAGGGTGGTAGGATGGGGCAAGGATAGGTGGTTGTAGCCACCTTCCGGTTGTAGCCGGAGAACATTGGGGGTTGTAGCCTCCTTCTGGTTGTAGCTGGAGAATTAGGGAGTTGGAGCTTCCCTCAGGTTGTAGCCTGAGAAATTAGGGGGTTGGAGCCTCCTTCCAGTTGCAGCTGGAAAACAAAGGAATTTGGTGCTTCCAATGAATGTAATTCTTCAATACATATAAGAAAAATCATTTCGTGGTTTTCTACCGATTTAGGTTTCCATGTAAAACACTGGTGTAATGTGTATGTGTGTGATCATTTATTTCTTACCTCTTATTATTGGATAATAATTCTACATTGATATAACATTTGAAGAAAAAGGATTATAATTACACTATTATTGATTCACCCCCCCTCCTAGTAATCCAACAATATAAACAATGAAAAGTTGTCATCGCACATGCAACGACAACTTGAATTGATGCAATGGTTTTTCTATGTATACAATGAAAAGTTGTTGAAAATTTGTCGTCGCCAGTGCAGCGACCGATTAAATTATTGCGACATTTTTTCTATATAAACCACGAAATTTGTTGTCGCAATGGACGTCGCAATTGAGACAAAATGTTGGTTTCACATAGTTTGCCTATATTGTCGTATTGGTGACGATATTTATTTGTTTTCTCAATTGCCTATTGCGTCGCTCTTGAGACATTTGTTCAAATTCATTGCAATTGCCACGTTACATAAAAGGACGTTTCAAAGACTCCAGATTCGTCGCAATGTCAACGACATAATGTCGTAAGAACATCGAAACAACCGTCGCAAAATGACCCAAATATGCTAGTGATGGGTGCTTTTTGGCATCCATCCATCAACAAAGTTTTTTTCTCATTTTTGTTGATGATTTCTCACATTTTACATGGATCTACTTTCTCAGGAAAAAATCTGAGGTCTTTCAACACCTCAAAGATTTCAAAGCCTGGGTTGAAACACAGTCCGGAAAGAATATCAAAGTCCTCTGAACTGATTATGGGGGAGAGTATGTAAATCATGAGATCCATAATCTTTTCCATGAGGCAGGGATCCATTTGCAGCACACAGTTCCCTATACTTCCCAACAAAATGGAGTTGCCGAGTGGAAAGACAGATCTCTAAAGGAGATGGAATCTTTCATGCTGGATGCAAAGTCACTACCACAAAGACTATGGACCGAAGCACTTAATTGTGCAACATACATACAAAACATATCTCCTCATAGATCTTTCAAGAATAAGACCCTCTATGAGGCTTGGAACGGCCTCAAACTGGAAGTGACCCACTTTCGCATTTTTGATTCACGTGCATGGGCCCAGATTCACTCTGAAAAGAGGATGGCACTTGATCCATAGAGAACTGAGTGCATTTTTATTGGATACCCCGATGGTGTGAAGGGATATCATCTTATTGATATTTCCTCGGACCAGCTCATCATTGAGTGTAGTGTCCAATTCAAGGAAAGTGTCTCACATGTACCTCAACATCGGCACGCAGGCACCTTCACTCTTCTAGTTGTCCAAGATGATGAGAATGCACATGCTGACTCTTATTAAGATGAGAGTTTTGATTCAAAGAACTTAGATGATTCAGATTCAGAGTCAGTACAGTCATATTCATATTCAGAGAATCTAGATGTAGTTGTAGAGCTAGAGCAAGGGCCCAAGTGGGCACATACTACTCTTCAGGATGCAGGGGATATTGTTGGTGATCCATCCGATACTAGGAGGAATCGATCTCATTTTGAGGAGCCTCCTATTGCACTCACTTCCACTGAACCATTTCCCTCTAGACATATTTTCCTGGTTCAGTCTTCATATCCACAATCTTATGGTGAGGCTGTTGGAAATCCCTTTTGGGAATCCACCATGCAGGAGGAGTACAACTCCCTCCTCGAGAACGAGACTTGGGATCTAGTTCCCCTTCCTTCTGGGAGGAAACTTGTCAGATGCAGATGGGTCTATAGGACCAAGAGTGCATCAGATGGAAAAATCATCATATACAAAGATAGGCTTGTCACCAAAGGCTTTCAACAGGTTCATGGTATTGACTATGATGAGACCTTCACTCCAGTAGCAAAGATGGAATCCATACGATTGAAACTTTCCATTGCGGAAACCAAAGGATGGGAAGTCCATTAGATGGATGTGAAGAATGCATTTCTTCACAGTGATCTCTCTGAGGAGATCTACATGGAGCATCCCCAAGGATTTATGCATGACTCATCTTTGGTTTATCGACTGAAGAAGTCCCTTTATGGCCTCAAGTAGGCACCGAGGGAATGGTATGCCAATATGGATTCCTACCTATTGTCACAGAAATTTGTACATTGTAAATCAGACCTGAATGTCTACATGCTTAGGATGACTGATTCACTTCTACGTTTAGTTCTGTATGTTGATGATTTGCTGATCACCGGGTGCTCTATTTCAATGATTTCTACAGTCAAGATGATTCTACACGATAGGTTTTTGATGACGGACATGGGTCCACTTCACTTCTTCCTTAGACTCGAGATCATTCAGGATGCATCAGGGATCAAACTATCTTAGGCCAAGTATGCACAAGATCTCCTTGAGATATTTCACATGACAGACTGCAAGTCTGCTCTGACTCCTTTCCTATTGGGAGTCAAACTTGAGGATGGTGGGGAGACTCCACTCATTGAAAACACAAAGTACATACAGGTAGTGCAGAGCTTGTTGTATCTCACACACTCCAGACCAAACCTCTCATATGTAGTTGGTGCAGTTTCCAGGTTCATGCAGGAGACGCATGAGCTACATTGGAAATCTGCAAAGCGTATCCTTCGATACGTACATGGCACCATCACCTTTGGGATTCATTATGAAACAGACTCTACATTATATCTCATTGGGTTTACTAATTCTAACTTGGCTGGCGATAAAATTGATCACAAGTCCACATCTGGTTACTCACTTAGTATTGGTTCTAGGCCTATCTATTGGTTGAGAAAGAAGCAAGCTGCCATTGCTCTATCTTTAGCCAAGGAAAAGTACAGAGGGGTAGTTAACATAACCATTCAGGCTATGTGGCTACAACATTTTATCACTGAGTTGGGCATTGAGTTTCATTGGCCGATCGTCATCTGGTGTGACAACCAAAGCACTCAGAAGTTTTGCAGAGATCTAGTTCAGAGACAGCAGATGAAGAACATCAAGATTCACATGCACTACATCCGGGACTTAGTACATGAGGGGATCATCAACTTACATGTTTTTCCTTCAGCAGAACAAATGACATACATCTTCACCAAGACCTTCACTGAGCATAAGTTCCATTCTTTCGGAAGTCGTCTTGGAGTGAAGGACACAATTGCATAAAAACTGTAGTTCTTCTTTTTACATACATTGTACCTTGAGGGGGGGGGGGGTTTCCCATGTGGTTTTCCCTCTTTCCTCACTTTATTTTTAGTGTATCTTTTTTATTTGGGTACCTAGTATGGCTTCGTTGCTGGGACCCATTCTTTATTTTCACCATAGTGATGTTCAGGGGGGGTGTTGGAGTTACTTCACACACACCTAGGATTTATTTTTCCTAAGGTTTTTCCTTGTTTATTATTCATAATTAGTCATTATCCAGTCTCCTATATTTTAGGGGAGAATATTCCACCTAGAGAATATTCTCTTTCAGTTGACACTTCAGTTTGATTAGTTGAGTTGAGTTTAGATGTTGCATTGGTTTTACCACCATGAAACATTGGAATCATCACCATGATAATTCGACATTGCCTTGTTATCATCACAAAAATGGTGCATTAGCCTTGATTACCTGAGTTAACTCCTCACTACTCTCTGTTCAGTCAGTTAACTGAAGACTAGTTGACTAGTTAACTCAACTAGGTGGCTGTTCACTCCTGTAACTACCTGAGAGACTAGACTAGGTGGAAGTTCACTCCCGTAACTACTGATGTGTGTGTAGATCACTCTAAACCACCACTATGGTGCATTGGTTCTCCTCCATTACACACTCATTCAGCTATACAAAGTATATAATGTGTAAATTATTCATTATTCAAAACGGTTAATGAGAATTCTTTCATTCTTTCTCTCCTTCTTATTTCTCCAATTCTCTTTGCAAATGTGTGTTTTATTGTTTAGCTAGATCTATTCTGTGCAGGTTAAACACATTTACATGAACAAGGTGCCTTTTAGGGCACTTCCTATCCCTTGACCAGCCCCCAAGCTAGATTTCACTCAGATCTGGGTGCCAAATCATGTTGGGGGTCAGACTAAAAGTGGTTGAGAGGCCGACAAGATTCATAAATGTGCCATTCATGAGAAGTGCACAAATTTTCTCGTAAACAATCATGCATATTGCATACAGTGCACACTGAGGGCTATGTTAACCTACGCATTCTGCGCACACTTCCTTTGGTGAATTGTGTGCTTTAATTTTTGAACCAAGTGTATAGTTTTGTGCCTTTTTGATGGATTTTAGTGTTGTAGTTGGACTAATTGTTGCTGGAATTGATGTATTTCTTCAACCATTGTGTGTAATGCTATAGAATATTTTTCTATGATAACATATGCCCTTTGATGTGTGATTTTAGGAGCATAAGTCTAGCCGAAATACATCAATGTTTCTTTTGCTGAGAGTGCCATTGTAAGGAAGAGTGAAGAGAGGAACTACAAGAGCGATCCACCAGAGGGAGAGAGAAAACTGTGGGAACCGAACCTTTCTCTAGGAGAAAAAATAAAATATGTATAAAAATGAGGCAGGCATGCCCCATGCTTGTGTCATGAAACCAAAAGGTGGGACTGTAACTGAAGATGTATAATGATGTAGATAGCTACAATGCCCTTAGGGGTGGTTGATAACGACAGAGGACGATTTGGACTGATGAATTGGATCTGAAGTGAGTAATGGATGAATGTAAGAATTGTCGATGACTCATAGGCATTGATGGCCTATCAAATTTAGAGGTCTTCAGATGGTATGAAACAACTACAATGGTCACATAGTAAGACCCACCTTAACATGAGATTTTGCTGAAGTCAAATGTTATGGGGGTCAACGGAATCAGAAAGCAATGATGATTCTCTCTGTGCTGTCTGAGACTCCTCATTGAAAAGGTAATGAGAGTCAAGATACTTCCACCCTTCTGGAAACTGTGCCGATGTTGACATGAAAGGAGACACGATGCCAAGAAGCTAAGGGATGATTGAAATCCATTGAGAAATATATGATATCAGGTACTGGCGAGTAACATGGACAAAGTCAAGATGCTATGGGAATCAAGACTTATCTTGTTTGGGGTGTTGATGGATGATTGGCATCAACCATAAAACTAGATCTAGCATCAGAGGAATGACTAGATATGGGGTATATGTGCTAGAGGCTAACAAAGTGGGAAAACTGAGATATTGTGGGTACATGGATTTGGGATACTCAGGGTTTGTGAACAATGTTGATATGAAAAATGGGTGGATGCCCCAACCAAGGGTGACATGGATTGCGTTTCTAGGTAAAAGAAGGCCATCGAGGATGACGACTACAAAACTATGTATATGCTAGAAATAAGGGATTTATACAATTACCAAATAAATAAATAATAATTTGGGTTGAGTATACAGATACAGAAATGGGTGCCCCAGTGAAATATGGCTTGGCCTGTTTAGAGAACAAGTTTGTGAAAGAGAACTTGTGGAGGGTGGGGGCCCCATAGGTGGGTTTTTGTATTAGGTAAGTGGATGGAGGACAATATGCAGAGGGGAAAAATGATGGTGGATGAGATGGAGGGATAATGAAACTGCGGAAGTGCAGTCAATAGAATCAAGTGTAAGATGATATGATCTAGGAGTCCATTGGGAAGGTTAGAAATATAATGAGAAAAATTATGGGGTTCATTCTCGGAAGTTGAAAATATTATCGGGACTCCCAAACCTAGGGGATGAAATCATCATGAGTGTAAAGTTTCCAAGGGGAACTATGAATGGGAAAAATCATGTGGGGGAGAATACTATCGGATGACAATGCCAAAGTATGGCAGAGGTAAAGATGCTATAGATCTGACGTTAGGGACCGTAAAGGTAAATGTCAGAGGGTGTGTCTGGGATATGCAATTTAACATAGGGAGTAAATATATGCTAGTGTCATACATATACCTGAAGGGGATGTAAGCTTGTTGAACAAGTACCTGGACACATAAAAACCAAATACCCAATGTGAAAACTATCTGATAGTAAAGAACATATAACAACTATTTGATAAAATTGAAAATGAGCATGCGTACCTGAACATGGCGTGAGAAAAATGCTCCTTTCGGGGAAAAGTGTAGATGATAACCTGGAGAATGTGAATGTGTAGATGGCTAGATCATGATATCATGGCTGAGAACAGATCATAAAATAGAGGCTATGGGCTCCTATAATAGAGTGTGGAAGTTGGGAAAAAGGGGATATCTATGGATGGTGGGCCCACAATGCCACCTCATTTGTACCTATCACTATTACTGATCCAAAAAGAGCATTGTGAGGAGATTTCAAGATTATGGGAGTATGAGGCTACCAATCCAGGAGCGACAAGAGACAGGTTAGTGGCTTTACCATCCTTTATTTTGTAGAGTTGATATATTGTAGGTAGGGGCTGTACATAGGGACATATAGTGGTTTTGAAGGGTAGGGGTGTTTGACAACACATGTATTCCAACAGAGGAAGAACACCTTTAGTAACCACTCACATAAACAGATCAAAGATCAACACACCGATGTTTTCGCGTGGTAAAAACCCTACGGGGAAACATCCATGACCGCAGCCAACACGACCACTTGGAGTAGTTTATTAATGAAAAAGAAAAATATTACAAAGAGATTTTACAAGAGATTTTCTCATAATCGATCATCGACAAATGACCCTCCATGCTCTTTAAATAGAGATCATGGATCAATTAGGTTTTAAGCTACAGATCAATGGCCGTTAATATCGAGGAGAGTATGAACCATCATATCACTCTATGTTGGGAACATATCTTGACCATCAAATTTCCTAACTACAAATGCATACTAATGCATACTAAAGAAACACACTAAGAAACTGTTACACATCGAAATTACTCACTTCGATAGTGTCGCAAATGTCATCATTATAAGTGTCGCAAGTGTTGCACTTTTCTCACAAGTGTCGCAAGTGTCAAAGAAAGAATTGATCCAGGTGGATATCGGTGGCCACCCACCTTCTCCAATTGGCCCAAAACATGTTTCTGGCAATTTTGGAAATTTACTATTTTTTGCAGTTTTTAACTTCCGGGGCCATTTTGAGGCCCTAAACGATGTTTTTTGAGAAAACGGGGAACAACATGGATCGTAGATCGATGTTGCTCACCCAAAAGTTGCAGTTCTCGGATATATCTTTCCAACTAGCTATTGAGCGCCCCAAACGAAGATCGGAAAAAGTTACGACCCCGGGAAGTTGATGCACCAACTTACCCAAATGGGGCCCACATGACTTTTGGTGCTTCATCTCCCAGGGTTAGGTTTTTGGATGTCTAGGGTTTTTGGCATTCCTACTTATTGTAAAAAGGCCTTTAGAGCCTCATTGTAATCATCTTCTCATGGATGCGAGTAGCCGTCACATCTCTTCTCAGAGACAAGCTACCACCATTCTAGCGAGTCTTTCACTCTGTATTTTACAGTCTCTGTACATTTATTTCATTAATAGAAATCGTGTATTATTGTATATATGTGACTCTTGTTATATTTCCACTATATCTCTGTTATATTGTTGTCTCTCTTGCAATATCTCTGAATATTTCTATGTTATATCTCCACTCTCATTTCGTGCTGAAAATAATCCGGTTCAAGCATACTTCCATGATGCCTATGTTGTGCCTATAATGACATGATAAGGACACTTGAAACACCTCAAACATTTGCTATGGAAGAAGAGAAATGAGTCAACATGCTTATGAACCTCTTGCCACCTGAAAACACCCAAAAAAACTGAGTTTTTGGAGGGGAACGCTCCTCTATACCTCTCCCAGGAGTGCTGGCACTCCCCTATACACTATCTGGGAGCGTTATAGCACTACATCATCCCTTTTGCAAGAGTTTTCCTAACCTCAGGAGTGCTGGCGCTCCCCTAAACACTACTAGGGAGCGTTATAACGCTCTGAGTGCCCTTTTGAGGGAGCGCTACCTATTCTGGGAAACAGTTGATTTGTTGAGAAGAATGGGGGAAGGATCTTTTCATTCTTATAAGGAAGTTGAATTCGAATCCTCAATCAAGCCATGATATTAGGGAAGATCCCTAACTAAAGGAGGAAAATCCTCAACTCACCCTAAATATATCTCAAGTTTTTGAGCCTCTCCAAGGCTATATAAGCAAGCTTTCTCATGGTGAAAGGGGATTGGAAAGGGAGAATCACACCAAACTTATGATCTTACAAGTGGTGCTAGAAAAGAGATTATTTGGAAGAAAGAGACCTATGATATCATAGGGAGCAATCAATGAAGCTATCATCATTTAGATCGTGGATCTTTTGAGCAAGGGGTAGACAAGGAGGACTTGATGAAATTGCTGCAATCCATCTACGATTGTAAGCAATGTTTTGTCCTCATTAATATAATTTGCTTGACCTGTTTCTTTCTAATTCATGTTCAATATCACATGAATTTGTCTCTTTAGTAGATAGACCTATTTCGGACTAATATTGATAGAGTAGGAAGTGGCCGTACTTTGTTTGTCTATAGGGATTATCGAGGAGCAAAATATTGGAGCTCAATTCGGAGCGTGCAGGGATAAGCACCGGTAAACGGTACTTCTTTTCTCCTTCCTCCTCACACACTAGTCCACCTAGATCTAAAAGGAAGTCAGTGACCATGATAAGCACTTTTTTTCTTAGAGTTAAGAGTCTATCTCTTTGAGGATATCTACCTATCCGTAGGGAGATTTTCCTTCAATAGAAACACACTTTTACCTAACGACACCTTAGACCAACTAGATCTTAACTAACTTCTAAGTGTCTAAATATCCTAACATCCCCCCTTAATAACAACTTGGGATAGGATTGAAGGATTTACAATGTTGACACAATAGGATAAGGAAGGAGGCATTAGAGCCTATCCCCCCTTAATGGAAACTTCCTAAACTCCTAACATAGATTGAAGTTTGGAAAACTTCGCTTCTGTAAGAGACTTTGTGAAAATGTCTGCAACTTGATCTTCCATAGGGAAAAAGAGCACTTCACTAACTTGATCATGAATGATATTTCTAATTAAGTTCATGTGTATCTCGATGTTCTTGTTGTGCTGATGTTGAAATGGGTCTTTGGTGAGCTTGATGGCACTTTGAAATTCACACCAAAGTCTGGTCAGATGTTGCTGCTCGAATCCAAACTCTGAAAGGATTTGTCGAAGCCACAAGGCTTCCTGACTTGCATTTAATGCTGCTTGATACTCTACTTCTATTGAAGAAAGTGAAATAGCCTATTGTTTCTTACAGGCCCAAGTGACAGGTCTTGAACCAAGGCTGAAAACATAACTTGCAGTAGACTTCCAATCATCAGGGTCGCTGACCCAATCTAAATTAGTGAAACCAACCAATAAAGGAGTCCCCCCTGAACTGTAATGTATCTCAAAATGAACTATACCACAAACATAGTGAAGTATCCTTTTAGCTTCTTTCTAATGGATTTCATGGGGTGTTTGCATATACCGGGTAGCAAGACCAAAAACAAAGGAAAGATCAGGATGGGTATGAGTCAAGTATAAGAGGCTACTAACCAACTGATGATACAAGGTGACATCAACTTCAGGATAAGTATAGGTGGTAGTAATCTTAACTCCAGACTGGGAGGGAGAAGGGGCTAGTTTACAATCATCCATGTGAAAGAGACAAAGAAGGTCACAAGCATGCTTAGAATGGGAAAGAAAAATTCTTTCATTGATTTGCAAAACTTGGAGGCCAAGGAAATAGTGCAAAAATTCTAAGTCCATCATTTCAAATTTCTTCTTAAGGCTCGTTTTCACATGGTTTAAAAGTTTTGAGTCACTACCAGTAAGGATAAGGTCATCAACATAAAGGACAATGATTATGAGATGGTTTCCTACTTTCTTGGTGTAGACATTAGGATTAGAATGGAATCTAGAGAATCTAGTGTCAATAAGAAAGTTTTGCATTTTGTCATACCAAGCTCGAGGATCTTGCTTAATACTATAAAGAGATTTCTTAAGGCGAAAAAAAGGCGAGAGTCATTCTAGACATAGCCAGGAGGTTGTTCCATGAGATTTCTTCTTTCAAATCTCCATGCAAGAAGGTAGATTTAACATATATCTAATGGACCTCCCATTTATGTGAGGCAAGAAGGGCAAGAAGAAGGTGGATGGAATTCATTTTGGCTACAGGGGAAAAGGTTTCATTATATTCAATTCCTTCAACTTGGGAAAATCCTTTGGAAACTAACTGAGCCTTGTGTCTTTCAACAATTCCATTTGATGCATACTTAGTTCTGTAGACCCATTTACATATGACAAGTTTTCTTCCTTTTGGAAGAGTTACAAGATCCCGAGTATCATTTTCCATTAAAGAATGAAACTCTTCATTCATTGCTGTATCCCAATATGGATGACCTGAAGCTTCTGCAAATGTCTCTAGATCATGAGTCTCTAAAACTTGAGCTAAAAGGTAAGAGGCTCACTGGAACTGTGAACGTGTTTGACGCTGATATGAAGGATCACCAACAAGACCACCAACCACTTCTCGTGTTGAATAGACCCATCTAGGAAGTGGTGGAGCTGGTTCAGGTTCAGGTTCAAAGGACTCATCTATAGGAAGGTGAGTAGGTGGAGGTGGATTTTCATCCTCACTGTCATCATCTGAAGAAACCAAAATAAGAACAGAAGAAGGCACAAACACTGAATTAGGCTCGCAGGCCAAGAGTTTTTCATCAAATTTAACATCTCTTCTAATAATAATTTCATTACAATGTGGTTGAAGAAGTATATAACCTTTGACATCTTTAGAATAACCAACAAATATACACTTCTCACTTTTAGGCTGTAATGATTTCCTTTTCTCATCAGGAATATGACCCCATGCTATACTGCCAAATACACGGAAGTGACTTACATTTGGTTTAATTTTAGTCCAATCTTCTTCCAATGTTATATTTTTAATAGACTTTGTAGGAGTGCGATTGACTATGTAATTTTCACAGTTGATTACTTCCGCCCAATGCTTTAGACTTAATCCGTTAGATTGGATCATTCAATTAGCCATTTCTTTTAATGTGCGGTTCTTTCTCTCAGCAACACCATTTTGTTGTGGTGTATATGGAATGGTGTGTTGCATTTGGATGCCCTGTGTGGTGCAGTAACTTGTAAAATTATTGTTCAGATATTCTCCTCCATTATCTGTTCATAACTTTTGAATTTGATGTCTAGATTGATTTTCTTCAAGGGCCTTGTAGGCCAAAAATGTGTCAAAAAATTCTCTCTTAAGTTTTAAGAAGTAAACCCAAGTACGTCTAAAATCATCAATGAAAGTTAATAAATACTTGCACCTAGAAAAAGAAGAAGAAGAAAGTGGACCACACAAATCACTGTGAACAAGTTGCAAAGTGACCGAGGCGTGCCAAGAGGCACGTTTGTAAAAACTGTCCCAATGATGTTTTCTGAGAACACAACCGACACAAACACCATCTCTGCATTAAACACGAGGAATACTAGTCACCATCTATTAATTTCATAGTTGCTACAATGAGCGATAATGTAGATGACCAAACCGTGCATGCCAAAATTTTCTCACGTCATCGCAATGAGCAACAAAAATTGATGAAAAAGATGATGACCCAAACCATCCAAATGTTTTTTGGAATGAAGAAGGTAGAGTATTTGGGTCATATTGTATCTCATGAAGGTGTCAAGGTAGACCCTAACAATATTAAGGCCATGATGGACTCGCCGATTCCGAAAACATTAAAGAATCTTAGAGGATTTTTGGGTTTGACAAGTTAATATGGCAAGTTTGTTTGTCACTATGGAAGAATAGAAACACCTTTAACGACACTAACTAAGAAGGATGCATTTTCATGGACTCTAGAGGCAACTAAAGATTTTGAACAATTTAAAGAGGTGACATGCAAAGCTCCTATATTGACCACTCCAAACTTCACAAAAACCTTTATTGTGGAATGTGATGCCTTAGGAAATGTAATTGGTGTTGTCCTAATGCAAGAAGGAAGGCCCATGGCTTTTGAAAGTCGACCACTCAAGAGAAAGGACTTACACAAACCCATTTATGATAAAAAAATGATGGAAATACTACATGAATTGAAGAAATGACGTTCTTACCTAATAGGTAGGCACTTCAAGGTCAAAATAGATCATGATAGTCTTAAATACTTCTTGGAACAAAGACTATCTTCAGAAGAACAAAAAAAATGGGTAACCAAGATATTGGGTTATGATTTTGAAATCGTCTATAAAAAAGGGAAGAAAAATGTTGTGGCACATGCACTCTCAAGGAAGGATGAAGATGTTGAGGCCTTTCTCTATGCTATCTCGATCATCCAACCCAATTGGATAATAGAAGCAAGGGATGTATAAAAGAATGACGAAAAAGTGTGGACTCTCATTCAAAGGTTGCAACAAGATTTCAGTGCATCAGATACATTTATATGGAAAAATGATTCACTATGGTACAAAGATCACTTATATTTATGTAAGAACTTCCAACTCAAACAAAAGGTACTATTGGAATTGCACACCTCCCTAGTAGGAGGGTACTCAGGATTTAAAAAAACCTACCATAGGGTCAAGAAGGAATTTTTTTTGGATGGCCTTAAAATTAATGTTCAAAGGTTTGTGGAAAAATGTTTGGTTTGCCAACAAAATAAGGTGGAAACAATTAAGACCCCAAGTCTTTTACAACCATTATTCATCCCAAGTCATCCCTGGGTGGAGGTTTCCATGGATTTCATCACAGGGTTACCGAAGTCTAAAGGAAATAGTATCATCATGGTGATTGTTGATAGACTGATCAAGTACACACACTTTTTTGCACTCTCTCATCCCTTTAAAGCCAGTACAGTTGCCACCGCATTCATGGAGATAGTTCAAAATCTACATGGCAGCCCAAATATTATTGTAAGTGACATAGATCCCATCTTCACTAGAAATTTTTAGACATAATTATTTTCTTATTTGGGTACTCAATTGGCTCACAGCTCATAGTATTATCCTCAATCTGATGGACAAACTGAGATAGTGAACACATGTTTGGAAGGCTACCTTCGTTGCTTTGTCTCTTATAAACAAACACAATGGTTCAAATGGTTACCCTTGGAAAAATGGTGGTATAACACTTCCTTTCATACTACAACAAAAATGACACCATTTATGGCACTCTATGGATACCACCCTCCTTCCATCACTTCTTATCTAAAATAAAAATCCAAGGTTCAAGAAATGGAAGATCACATCGAGTATCAACAACAAGTTCTCCAAATATTAAAGGACAACCTAACCATGGCACATAATCGCATGAAACAAAAAGCAGATCAACATCGTAGTGAAATAAGTTTTGAAGTAGGGGATTGGGTGTTTTTAAGACTACAACCATACAAACAGATGTCCCTCAAGCAGGGCAAGAAGGATAATAAATTATCACCAAAGTACTATGGCCCTTATAATGTGTGGCAAAATATTGGTACTATGGCATACAAATTGGAGTTGTCTGCATCTTGACGAGTACACCCAGTTTTCCATGTTTCATGCTTAAAGAAGGTTATAGGTGACAAGATCCCAATTCAAAATATATTTCCAGAACTTGAAGAGGAAGGAAAAATCATATTGGAGCCTGAAGCCATCACTGACACACAGATTTTCCAGTTAAGGAGTAGATCCATTTCAGAGTATCTCATTAAATGGAGGAACTACTAGCTGAAAATTCCACTTGGGAAAATGAGTATTTTATACAAAAGCATCAAAAGTTACTCAAGCATTGCAGACAACACTTGTCTCAAGGGGAGGGGCATGTTAAGCCCTAAATAGTGGCTCATTACCCCTTAATTGGGGCATTTTACATTAGTAATGTTATTTTATTTATGTCGGATTTAGTCCATTAGTTGTAATTATACCTCCTAGTCTCCTATATATACCAAGGATAAATTTTCATTTGGAATCATCATGTATTTGAAAATTTATGTGGGAATAAAGAGGTTTCCCCCTTGAAGAGGCTTATTATATGAATTTCTCTCCTTTTCAAGGCATTGAGTACTTATTCTGAGGTTTTTCTATGCTATATTGATATTTAGTTCATAATAGTTCCTGAATAAAATGAGCGCTCCAGACGCAATGGAACAATCCTCTCAGCCCAGAAATGTATGAAAATGATAGAAAATGGAGATGACACAACTTAGCTTCACGATCTAAATCTATAACAAGAGCAGGTCTTTAAACAGGCTCTGGTACCATGTTCGACAACATAGGTATTCCAACAGAGGAAGAACACCTTCAGTAACCACTCACATAACTATATCAAAGATAAACACACCGATGTTTTCACATGGTAAAACCCCTACACGAAAACATCCACGACCCCAACCAATGTGGACAATTGGAGCAGTTTATTACTGCAAAAGAAAAATATCACAGAGATATTTTACGAGAGAGTTTCTCACAATCAATCATCAGAAAATGACTCTCCATGCTCTTTAAATAGAGATCATGGAATAATCAGGTGTTAAGACACATATCAATGGTTGTTAAGATCGAGGAGAGTATGAACCGTCAGATCACTCTATGTCAGGAACATATTGTGACCATCGGATTTCTTAACTACAAATGCATACTAATGCATACTAAAGAAGAACACTAAGAAGCACACTTTTACCTAACGACACCTTAGACCAAGTATATCTTAACTAACTCCTAAGTGTATCAATATCCTAACAAGGGGACCAAAAGTCCACAGGAAAATGTGGACTACCCACGCATGTGTGCATGGGTAGAACTTGGTTTCCTGCACATTATGTGCGGGTTTTTTCAAGACAGTTGCACATTTTAAATGCACGACTGTGTTGGGAAACCATGCACCTAATGTACAACTGTGCCTGAGACAACCGTGCACATGTGTGAAAGGGTTGGCCAGAGAGGTACACATTAGATGCATTCCTATCTGATCGACAAGTGTGCACCCATGCACACATGTGGAAGAGATAGATGCACATTAGTGCATAACTAATCCCCGCACCGTGGGCAGGATAAGGGGTGTATGAGTTTTTGGTATTTATGATTGTTGATGGATGATGTGGTTGATGAGGTGTTTCTGGGTGGATGCAGGTGATCAACATAGCCTAGAGCACGATGTCGGTCCATTGGTGAGAGCGGGACTTGGACCGGTTGCGAGAGGCTGCGAGGGCTCAACCGGGTGTACGTAGAAACTTGGTAGCCTGTGGGTTGCTCAAGTTTTTTGATTTCCCTTTGATATGGTCACATGAGTTCCTACTCCAGTTTCTGATAAGGATGTGGGGCATTGATCCATAGTGCTTCGTGGTGAGGGGGAGCAACTGACCTTCTTTGCGATAGAGGACATGTACTTTCTGACGAGACTCCCATTATTTGGGAGGGCACTAGCCATTGATACCCTTATGCCAGGGGAGGACACGGTGGAGACTATAATGGTTCGACATTGCTCTAGGTTGAACCCTATGTCAGGTTTGGTCATCCGGATTGAGGCCATCAATGACTTGTTGACCGAGTGCATTGCGGCCATGGTGGTGAGGATCTATGGATCCTTTAACACTTAGAGGATCACTGGTGGTTAGATGAGCGTGGTGGAGGAGGTCCTGGACGGGGACCTATTTGCATGGGGTGTATTGATGCACATGAGGATGATGTCCTAGCTGAACCGGTGTCGACGTTTCGATGTCCTAGCATTTCGGTGTTGGCGTTTGGTGGCTTGATTTTTGGAGAGGGTGCCTCAATTTCATGTGATGGGCACATGTGTTGGCCCGACATGGAGGAGGGAAGGGTGGACACTAATTCACAACCACAGTGGCTCGAGTGTGGTGTCAGATGCCACAGGTGATTCTTCAAGATCCATATGCGGGTATGGAGTACAGGCATGATGCAGACATTGTGCTACCTCTTGGGGAGGACTAGGACCAGAGAAGTATGTGTTGTATATGTTTATTTTCATTTTGGTGGATATCATTTATTTGAAATATATATGGATACTGAAATTATATTAGTTTTTTTTTGTAGATGTTAGACCCCGGGGGTGAGAGGTAGAGGTCATCCAGGAGCCAATTCGACGAGAGATGTTGCGACAGGATCCTGCAGGTTCGAGGGTTGGGTAGAGGCACCGACGGGATGACGCTGGTGCAAGACCAGCCATAGAGCCCAAGGGAGATGTTGTGACCACCTTAGATGATTTGCACCGATGGTTCAAGTTGGTCTTGTAGGGTGTTCCTGAGGGCATATGGGCCCACATCTAGGATGAGGAGGTCCTGTACCAGTGTGTGGGGATACTGACAGAGTGGCAGACATTGATCCATAGAGAAACAATGGTAGGGAAATGATGATTGGTTGGTTTCCTCCTGGAGCTGGAGGGCCCCAAACTCGTGGGGCACCTCGAGCTAACAGAGGACCTGGAGGGGGAGCTCTAGGGGCACCTTGAGTGCCAAGTTTTGTATGTATGGATTTGTGATCCCAATTTACTATAGAGTAGTTGATACCCATTTTTGTACTCATAGGGATGATGGGACTCATGGGCCTATAGGTAGTCATATATCTATTTTTGTAAAACATTTTATGACCTTGATGATGATATATATACGATGGATACATTTTGATCATTCTTGTCTTTCTGTTTTGTGTTTTATGATGTATGATGTCTATTACTATGCGTTGGAAGATGTATGATGCTATGTATATGATGTTTTAATGCGATAAATTCCAATCTAATACTAGGTTAGCCATGTGATCTTCTACTTGATTGAGGTTTATTGAAATATGTGTAAATGTGATGGAATCAAAGTTGCAAGATATGAGTCTAAATTTAAGGTATTTGTGAAAGAGGCAAGGATCGTGAACATGATACACGTTGTTGAGATGTAGGATGATAAGATGAAAATCTAATAGAACGCTAAGGTGACGAATGCAGCGGTGACTGGCCTCGACAAGGAGACCAATGGTGAAGTCATATTAAGCTTGGTTGTTGATGGCCGAGCCTAAGCATATGCCACTCGAATGGAGTAGGATATGTGAGGGGGTATAGAGGGCCCAAGCAGACGAAGTGAGATTCTAGGTCCAACGGCTGGCACCATCAGCATAACCAATGTGGTAGGCTGATGGATGATGCATATGTAAATAACACGTGTGATGGATCAAACATAAGGAGTGGTGGTAGTAAAGAAGACTAAAAAATCTACAAATGTGTACAAAGAGAAACCTAAGGTAGGGGGGCTACGTTTAGGCACAAAATTTCTTCAAGTATAACCCATTGATAGGTTCCTTGAAAGGAAATTATTCTGCAGAGGCCAAGATGTAGGCACATTTAGTGAGGCAATGTTGGATGATGAAGCATCTGTTCCACAATGACTTGAATTTCCCATGGTCGAGAGTGTCGTGGGTGATATCATAGGCTGAAACAATATCACCTTCGTTGAATGAGCGAAGGTTGACATGGCGGTCGAAGGTGACTTTGGGCCATTTTTTAGCTGCCTCGTTGTGTTGTAATGAAGAACGACAATCTTCATCAAGTGACTCTAAGGTCAGCAGGCACTGCTCCATTGGATAAATGTCAGGTAAGATCTCTATGGAAGTGTGTATTGTTTGGATTTCACACTCGATAGGGAGGGTGGCTTCGATCCCATGGATGAGGTGGAACGATGCAAAACTTATGGAAGTTTTGATTACTGTGTGATAGGTCCATAAAGTGAAAAACAACATATGATGCAAGTTGGTCTTATGTTTGTTGACGGTGCGTTGTAGCATGGTTTTGAGGACTTTATTGACATCCTCAACTTGTCTGTTGGATTGAGGGTAGTATGGGGAGGAAAAATCATGGACGAAGCCTAGTTTTGAGGAAATTTATGCAAATATCTCGTTCTCAAAATGTTTACCATGATCATAAAATAACTATCATGAGACTTCGAATCGGGTAATGACATGGTTGAAGAAAAAATGCACTGTTGTGTCGACAATGTTGTTAAATGTGGGCATGGCTTCGACCCATTTGGTAAAATAATCCATTGCCATGACAATGTACTTGTGTCCATTATTGGATGGAGGATGGAAAGTCATGAAGTCTATGCCCCATTTAAAAAAGGATCCAGCTGTGATAACTGGATGTAGAAGAGTTGGTGGTGTTATCACATGAAGTTGTTAAGGGTCATATGTAGTTGTTATGGGTCAATTCATCCTTAGATTTTTGAATTTTAGTGGAAAGTATCATGCTTACACCCTATCTGGAGACATCTACATGCTTATACACCTTTGGATAATTTTTTTGGGTATTTTGGGCTCAAACTGCACAAATTGGACAACTACAGGACATTTCGTAGCGCCAGGCGCTGCAAAATGATCTACACAGACACGTGATACAAAATTTCCTATAGCGACTATTGTTAAAAATTTGATCATAAAACCAAAACGACGAAGTGGGTTTCTCTGAATTTTTTTGTGGAGGAATATTATATCCCTGTTGACTTTTTGACTAAATTTAAGCCTGACCTAGTTTCGAATTTGAAAGAAACAATTTAAACACCAGTGCACTGCGAAATGTGTTGCAAATTCTCTATTTTGCATAGCTGATTGGATATTCGCCTTGTTGGGAGGTTTCCAACTGTCAAGGAGGGTTCAAATGACTTCTCATGGATCCATTATATGTCAAGGGACACGTCCACTAAATTTTATCTCCATTAAGACCTCATGCAGTGAGTTGGAAACAATTCATTAAAGACTTCCAACAATTTCCTGAAAATTAGCGGTTTGTTGGATTTTTGTCTCTTTGACTATTGCCACTTATCTCCAAGGCCTAGAATCCAATGAAAGAGATGAGATTCACCCTCCTAAGGATATTTTGATTATTTTTCTATTTAATGAAGGAGGGATCTCTTGGAGAGGGATTGGATTCATGATCTAAGAGAGGAGAGATCTAGAGGAGCAGTTGAGTTACTCATTTGTAAGCCCGAGGGCATGTGTTGTAGGCATTTCTACCATTAGAGATTCATGAAAGTTGTGATACCAGACTATTTTTCTCTTGTTTCCATTATTTATTATCATCTTGCTTGAGTAATATTTACAGATTTTGAAGATCAAAAGATGCCTTTGGTTAATGAATTCATGAGCTGCAAAGGATTTGTGGTAATTGCTTGTTAATCATAGATTATTATTCAATCACTCTTTAATCTATATTACAGAAAGGATCTATGTTATGTGGATATTATTCTCTTTATTTACCTTCTATTATTCTATCAATCTTTGCATAAGCCTTTTGTCTAGTAGGCAACTTGATTTCCTTTGATTTGTAGGATGTTATAATTCCATGCCCAATGGAATGTATTTGTAGCAGTCTGATTCCCTCCTTTTTACTCTTCTCTTGCTGATCCACCTATTCAAACTATTTTAATCCATTTACATTTCTATGTTACCAAGATTACTCTCATTTTTAGTCTGGGAGTGAATCTTAGAGTGATAACAGGTGGAGCTCGTGATTTGTTTGCATAAAGATGGAATTTATTGCATCGCTTGACATCGTGGATGTAATCATGAAACAAAGTGGGCCAGAAGTGCCCTGCTCAAATGATTTTTTGGGTGGTGGACATACCAAAGAGATGACCACCGCAAGCACCACTGTGGTAATCATTCAAGACTCTTTCAACTTCATCGATGGTAAGACATCACCTAAGAATGATGTTGACCCCACACCGATAGAGAATGTCTCTGATGAGGAGGTGTTGGGGGGCTTGATGGCGAATACGTCGATGATCATCTCGAGAGAGATGAGACCCAAAATTTTATGTATGAAGATAGACAAGGAGGTCATCATACCAGTGGTCATCGAAGGGGATGAAGAAGAGGTGTTCATCGAGGAAATCCTCATTGATGGGGGAAGCTGTGGTGTTTGAGGGAAAAGTCATAATGAGTTCGGCGAGGACAAGAGATTTCTTGATTTTTGGAGTAGAGAAATCTAGATCGTATTCTTGGATGATAACGATCCATCGAGAAAATTTTCCATTGTTCGGCCGTCAACCAAGCAAGTACTGCATGGGGTTGAAATCTACTATGACCTTGGTCATTCAAAGCAGGATGTAGTGTCACATTTTTTGGACTATGACGACAACTACTAACACAAGTTTCTCATCATGATTATACTTCATGGGTGGTCCTGAAATATTTTTACTAATGTAGTAAATCACATGTTCACACCCATCATCCTCTAATTGGATGATGACTCCTGTGACTGAAACAACGGAGGCTGATAAGTAGAGGATGTAATCATGATCATAGTCTGGGGGACTAATCAAAGGGGCATTGGATAGGGCGGATTTTAAATCATCAAAATATGTTTGATCATGTTCGTCCCATCGAAATGGGATATCATGACGTAGTAAGCAGAGAAAACCACATGCACGAGTGGCATAGTTTGGGACAAAACGACGTAAAATGTTGGCTTTGACTTGCAAGCTCTGTAGTTGGCATAAATTTCTAGGTGGTGGAATTTCTATGATAGCTTGGACCTTGAGGGGATCCACAGTGATGCCTGTTATGAGGAAAATCTCTCTATGGATAGGGTAAACCACAACATATGAAAATGACTATAGAAATCAACTCTATTCTCAAGTATGCTATATAAACAAATATGATAGAAATACAAGATAAAGTCCTACCTAATCCAAACGTTCGATGAAGTCCACCGTTGAGCACTTGACCCAAAGAAATATACCTGCAACTAGTCTTCAACAACCAAGCAAAGCAAGCATACGGTTTTAATATATGATGTTAGCACATTCAATAGCATAATCCATTAATATACATAACAAATACGCACATGGAATAATAATTCAAATATTCACAAGATATCGATTGGATGGGAAAATAGTATATATGATCATCAGAAGTGAAAATGTTATAGACTTCCATGTTGGCACGGTTCAGAACCGAGAAACTAAGTTCCTTCCAGCTGGGCCTCCACCACTTCAATCCTCTACCAAAGGAAATATCATTAAAGAGAAACAATGAAGTTCTCAATCAATAAGGTAAGAGCTTGGGGGCTAAACACTGTGTTCATACTTAAAGGACAAAGGGATGCAGAATCAATATGAAGTAAATAATTTCTCCAGAGTAACTTTGCTCTCAAAGTTTAATTCTTTCTCCTCTTTTCCATAGCTCAAAATTGGTCCATTTATAGCCTTCAAATGGAATTGAAGGGCCGATTCAGAATGTTTCCAGTATATGGAAGGCCAAGGATCATAGATCTCCTGTTGTGACTGTTGGCCCTTGACCAAGTTTTGAAGAATACTTGGTCATATTTGACCATTTTTGGGACTTCAAGGTCTTGCCAAAGATGGAGCGCAACGCGAAGAAAAAACTAGGGAAACTAGACCTATTTTTGGGCCCCTTTAGGGTTTTGGGTTAATGTAACGGGAAAGGGATGTCGGCCCATGGGTTCACCCATGTTTAGGCCCATTTTTGTAATCTATAAATAGATACTTAGGAAATGTAAGAAAGAGAGGGAAAAGGGGGAGAGTAGTACATCTATGTGATAGCTTAGTGCCAGAACTAGATCTGTATGATTGGATGTATCTTGTAAATTCTCTGTACATGATTGTAAGAAGCTTGCAAGTTGTTTTGTGCTGAAGTGCAAGGAAGAAGGATCTAGCGAGCTACGCAGATCTTCTATCCTGTGCGAAGCAAGGATTTTTGAAGCTCTGTTTTGTAACTGCTTGACTGAGATAATAAAGAAGAAGATCTCGTGGATGTAGCCCTAGGGTGGGGGTGAACCATGGTAACTTTGTGTATTGTGCTCTATGCTTCGACCTAATGTGTTTATCTCCTTCTTGGATAAGTGCTTGATGTGATTAAAGAGATTTAGTTATGCTTTGTGCTTTTTAGATAGGAATGAATGTTAGATCTGATATATGCTTAGCTCTTGGTCTACTGAACCCAATCTATATTTTTGTGGATAAGTGCTGAATTATATTAGATCTAAGTACTCACTGCGATACTCTGTGCTATCTGTGAAGTGCTGTAAGGGTTGAATATTGATGGATAAACCATGCTAGATGATTTCTAAGTGCTATAATCATAGATCTGTGTCCCAGCTAATGTTTTAGACATCTGAGTCCTGTAACCACCCCTGCCTCTACCTCAGGTGAGACTTCATCTGCTTCACAGGTGTTGCCAAAAGGGCCGATCGTTAGGGTTTTGTTGGTGTTCTCTTGAGCGTTGAACCCTGGGTCTGCCTTTGTGCCAACAGTGACATGGAAACCCGACACCATTTTTTATTTTTGGGCACAAATCCTAATGTATGCATGATATAGTGGTGCAGCCTGTGTATACACATGATGTATAGTATGAAAGGTGCATACATGTGGAAAAAATTATTTTTTAGCTCTGGGATTTAAAATGGATGAAAATTCTGCATAGGGAAATGGAAAAAGGCCCTATGTGCAAGATTGTATAGAGTGAGGAAAATATTGCTATAACATATGCCCCCTAATGTTTGAGGTCAGAGGAGTATCTGTGATGGCCGAAATACATTATAAAAAACCTGGAAGTGGAGTGATGGGGAACCAACTAGAAGAACTAGTTTCTTATTACATTCTGCACTGACTTTGCATACATGGTTTCCAATTTGAATTACACTGCAGATCCATGTGAAAAAACCAAACAATTGTCCATGGCCATGAATAGGAAAATACAAATGTGGTTACATGCCAAAGGCTTTCATATTCATGAACAAGGTCCAATAGAACTAGTCTTAAAATCAATCTGAAGATAACTGTATACAATGGAGTACAATTTGATCTCCCATGATCACTGAAGTCATATAGGTACTGGTCCAATGAAAAGGACAACAACTCAGGAAAGATATGGCCACATACTGATGTCTTCAAGTCTTCTACACAATCTACCAAAGGTGCAAGCTTACATCATGTGAATAATGGAGTTGAGGTTGAACACAATGAGACATCGTTTGATTACCGATCATTGAGGTATACCATTAACAAACGTGAGACAACCTACCGATAATGAAAGTAGGTATCAAGGCACTGAGTACATTCTTACAAGTGTGAATAAAGGATTCAAGGTCAAACACTTGAAGGATCCATCGATTAGGAGACATTGATGTATTCCCAACTGTTGATGGCGAGAGAACTTTCCACTAATGACTGCAAGCCTCAAGGTACTCATAAGACTCTAGGTCTCGTTTCCAGAATATATGAGCTGAAGTCGATGGAGGGAGACCCACAGGAAGGAGAGAATTAAGGCATCTCTCATCATTTAGCATGAGGTACAAAGTAGTAGCTTCATGATTTGGAGGAAATCAGACGAAGAATAAGTTCACAAGCCAACAACCCTGTGCATCTTTCATGTGTGCCAAGTGCAAGTGGTACATGAGAAAGACCTTCTGAATAGAATCCAATGAGGAAAATTGCTAAAAAAGATGAGGAAAACACCAATAAGGCTAATGGAATCCAAGACACTGCACAAATCCCAATGTGTGAATAGATGTCTTTCCGTCGAACACAAGGGAAACCACCCAGTCAACGACCAATGATGAAATGTTGACTGCTAGGTTCAAGATTACTTACCAATGATGAAAGTAGGACCATGGTGCATGATAGGACTACAATATCATGTGAATCTAAGACAAACTGAGGGTATGACTGACATGAAAAGTCAAGAGTTGAGACATATGGAAGACTCTGGTAGCATAGACTCAATGATGAAACAATTAGATGTAGGAGGCATCAATGAAATTCGCTATAGGGACTGGAAGAGTAACTAGTCGGTAGAGAAAACTCTCTGTAATGAGATAAGCTTCCTAAGGCCATGCTAAACCCAAAATTATGATGAAAAATGGACTCAATAACTTTGTGCTTTGTTCAAAGGTGACACAACTGCTACCAATATAAGATAATACTCCCTTCCCACCCATTTTTTTTTCATAGATAAATGAATGCTATGATATAGAGAAGGAAACGAGTGTCACAAGTAAGCAAAACTAGTTCTAGCAGTGGAACATACCTATGCACAATGAAAGGAGATGCATGCGAGATATGGACACTCAGGGGAATGTTCCCTCCTGGGTTTAGGGTGTCAAATTGCGAAGGATATAAACAAAGATCTTCTTGGTTGAGGATGCAAAACTGCTGAGGCAAACAATTTATAATGCAAAGCGAGAATCGACTATAGGCTCAATACTGCAAGCAAGGGCATGAGATGCAATCACAACTTAATGCCAAAAAATGTCCTTTTTCATGATATTTAGTCTACTTGGTGTGAAAAAGGGATAAACTTGTACCAAATAGATGTCCTTTCTAATCCAATTTACGAGTGTGAAAGAGACAAGTTCAATCGACAAT
>ML808778.1:0-18840 GCA_009831015.1 Picea engelmannii
AGTACACTCATCACTTCACTTTATTATTTACCTTTTAAAAACCCTTAAACCACTTTGTCTACTTTGACCTTTTGGGGCTTCTAGATGACATGTGAGGGTCCTCCAACTTCGTAAGGCCATAACTCTCAAACCGTGAGGAGTTATGTGATGTTCCACATACCACAAAAAATTCCATGACATGTACTATCCATATAGAATATTATTGTCTGAAAATATATTATAACTCATACCATTACCCATCAAACAAACTTGGGTCCATTAGCCAAACTTGGGGTCTCCAACTTCTCATGGCCATAACTCTCTAACCGTGAGGAGTTATGTGACGTTCTACATACCACCGGAAATGGAATGATAAGAACCATACATCTAGGATAGTTTTCCTAACAAATTCAATGTCCTTCATCTCATTATTCCACATACAAGCATGGGTCCTCCAACCATTCTTCTAGGATAACTCAATCCGCAAAGCGTCTTCCCGTGAGGGATTTCACCATAAGGGGACCACTTTGGAGTTCATACATTTGTGCACCTTATCAATAATGATAATAAAATAATGAGAGAATGGGTCCTCCAACCATTCTTCTAGGATAACTCAATCCGCAAAGCATCTTCCCGTGAGGTCTTTCACCATAAGGGGACCACTTTGGAGTTCATCCATTTGTGCACCTTATCAATAATGATAAGACAATAATGAGTCATCTATACATTTTTCCAACAATGCATCATATACCAATGAAACCACATTGATCCATCTTCGTCATGTATCAATGAAAACTCATTGATCCATCTTCAGCATATCAATGACAACTCATTGATCCATCTTCATCTATGCATTCTCATCAAGGACAATACATATTATATTACATCAATCATCAATCAATCAATCCGTTGACATCAATCAATCACTTGACATCAATCAATCAAACCATTGACATCATCAATCAAACCATTGGCATCAATGACAACATGATCCAACATCTCGGGCATGGAGGATCTAGTCGAGTTGTTGTAGCTGCAAGGTGATGTAGGTTCGATCATTGTGTTATTGTGATTGTGTTGTTTGGATATATTTCAGTGTCTGAATCTTCAGCTTAAGAGTGATCTTGAGTCTGAGTTTTTCTTTTCCAAGATGCTTGAAGGCTTGATGCCCATAGCAATAGTTTCCACCTTTCTTACCAAGTCTTCCCTCTGCTCACACTTAAACTCAATTCACTAACTAAAGTTAGTTGTGGCCCTCACTTCCCTGTGCATTTCTTGTCCAGTTTTGTCTTAAAAATCATTCATATATTGAGTTTTGTCCATTGAACTCCACTCATATAAAACCAACATCCACCAAAAAATATGATGGGTACTGGGCTTATCCTCTCGCAATATGAGGGTGACTTTCAGTGCTAACATTCTTGGCGCCGCTGTCGAGGAATGAATTGAAGACTTTTCCCTCGAATAGAATGACAAAGAATCTCTGATTTTGAAGGTGCATCGGATATCAATACCATTGAAGATTGCAACTTGCACCTAGCGACACCATTATTTTGAATCTACTGTTTCAGTTCTGTCTCCTAAAGGAAAATACACAAGGTCCAATTCACTGCTGCCTCTAGCAACGCCTGAAGCTGACCCAGAGGAAATTATCAGAAAGGGAAAGACCACTCAAAAAGGTACCTCCACTGTTGTACCAAGTTTTTCAAATAATTTGCATAATCCCTATTTACAAACTCCAGTAACTATTTCTAATTCTCCTATTATACAAACTGCTAGAGTTTCAAGAAATTTAAGTTTTGGGAGTTTTCCTGCCGATTTATCCCCTCCTATTCTTGGTTTGGAAGGAGAGATATTTGACACCCCTTTCTCCCCCGAAGTTGTGAAGTGGAAGGAGAGAGATTTAACCTTAGAAGAATTTCCTACTCTAGACTTTACTCCTGCTCCTCCTATTAGAGTTGCTACAGTTACAGAAGGGGAAACCTTTGTTACCTCTAGCCCCTCATCTTTATCTCCTAACGCTCATCCTTTTCCTTTTTCTCCTAGAATAAAAAACCTAGTCTCACCTATCCGAACTCCATCTCCTCCTGGTTCTCCTCCAGTTCACGTCCAAATGGCAGGTGCTAATCCTCCTAGGAACAGGATGGCTGAGATATTGGTTGCTAGATACGCCCCCCTAGTTTTACCTCAACCTATGAATGCTCTCCTAGAAACAACCTACCTTAAGTACATGCATAAGGGGAGGGAGACGTGACTAGAGAAGAGAACCTTTCATCCTTTTATATATTTGCATAGATTCAGGTCATCGAAAATGAAGATGTGTGGATGAGATTTTTTGTACAGAGGCTTGATGGTGATGCCAGGGATTGGTTTAAGGAATTGCCTCCTATATCTATTGATGGGATTGCTTCTCTGAATGATTCATTATTGAGACATTGGGGGAATACAAAAGATATCCTTTATTATGTTACAGAATTTGGGGCACTTAAGAGAGAAGAGAGGGAAGTTGTTTCAGACTTCTTGAAGAGATTTAATAAGATGTATAAAAAGATTCCCACTGAAATTAATCCTACATAAACCTCTGCCAAGATGACTTATGCTAGTTCTTTTGACCCTGAGTTTTGCCTCCTGTTGAGAGAAAGAAGAGCTACCTCCTTGGCTCATATGCAATATGCAAACCTTGAAGTAGAATCCAATATATTGCTAGTTGAAAAGATTAGGAGTAAGGCTGATAGAGACATAAGAAAGGGTAGGTCTGAAGCCCTGACTTCTAGTTCCTCTGCTTCCCCCCCTCAAATGGACGAAGTAACCAAGCTACTAAAATCACTTTCTACTAGAATGGAAAGGTGGAATTTGGAGGGAACGCAAAGCTATAGGAATACCAAAAATGTTGATAATAGGGGTAGTTTCAAAAGACCAAACAATGCTCCTCAGACCATCCAAAGAGACCAAAGAAACATGAACAAAGATTATTAGAGAATTCAAGCTCCTCTCCAAAATAACCTTGTTACTGATGAAGAAGAAGAGGAAGAAGTGATTGATCCTGAAATCCATTGTCTTGGAGACACCTCCTCATTTCCTCATTTAACCCAAGCTGCATATGAGGAGTCTCTCATGGATAGCCAAATAAACGAGCTGAGTAAAGGAGAAAGTGTTGGCATGTTTTATAGGAAGTGTATGGTTATCATTGATGGAAAGTACAATAGAGATGATGGCTTGAGTATAGGTAGAATGTGCCAGGCGGGCACCATAAGTATTTTGGGGAGATGCAGCAGAGAAAGCTCATGAAGACCAGAAGAGATAGTGCAGAGGTGCACGTAGAGTGAAAGAGTGTGTTTGTTCATTTGATGGAAAACAGGCAGGCAAGGAAGATTGGCAGCGATCATGGCATGGAAAGATCAGAAGCGTAAACTCCATTTCGGAGTTTCGGATATTAGGAGTTGGAGGAGTCAAGAGTCGAGACTCTTCATCACATGAGTCCCAAAGTTGTGAAATGAGAAACACCGAAATCTCGAAATAGGCACATCAACAAAGATTCCAGTTTCGGATACCGAGAGTTGGAGGAGTCAAGAGTCAAGACTCTTCATCACAGGAGTCTCGCAGTTGTGAAATGCGAAACGTCGAAATCTCGAAACAGGCACATCAACAAAGACGAATGATGAAATCACAAAATGTGAAACCACTCCATTTTGGAGTTTTGGATACCAGAAGTTGGAGGAGTCAAGATTCGAGACTCTTCATCATAGGAGTCTCGAAGTTGCAAAATGCGAAACGCCGAAATACCAGACCGTTGATCTGACTCCATTTCGGAGTTCTGGATACCGAGAGTTGGAAGTGTCGAAACACTTCACCATAGGAATGATGAAATGTCAGAATGTTGAAATGAAAAAAACACCTTTTGGTGCAAGTTTCAGATATCGAGAGTTGGAAGTGTCAAAACACTTTACCACAGGAATGTCGAAATGCCGAAATGTGAAAAACACCTTTTGGTGCAGGTTCCAGATACCGAGAGTTAGAGGTTTGATATACTTCTCCACAGGAATGCCGAAATGAGAAATCGCCAAAGCACTTTATGGATAAACACTTGGTCACAACTGTGGGCATGTGAAGGAAGGAGCTTGCAAGTTGCAAGGCTCCATTTCATGATCGGGAGTTGGAAGAGTCAGAGTGACTCGCAACAAATTCGTGAAACGCGAAATTGCGAAATGCAGTTCCGAATAAGGCTATGGTCACAACCAATGGTCACATATGTGGAAGATGGAGGAAGGATATAGTGCAACCAAGCTCCATTTCAGAGATCATGACTTGGATATTCGAGATGCCTCGCAACAGGAATTCGCGACATGCGAAATGTCGAAATGCCAAAATGTGAAAACACCTTTTGGTGTAGGCTGTGGTCACTTCCTGAGGCCACATGTGAAAGGAAAGGTGAAAGGTGCCAAAGGCACAAGGCTTAATAGGTTCACAGTGTAAGTGCTAGAAACGATTGATGGTTTCTATCAGAGGACTCTAAGAGACTTCAGGGTGCTTTCCAGAGAAGCTGAAGAGTCTCAAGGCATCTGCAAGTGGAATGAAGACTGTTAATAGAGGTGATTGACAGATGGAAGAGCATTGAAGACTATAACTGCAACAGAGAGGATGAGCTCGACTATGATAGAGAAGACGAAGAGTCTCGACTACTAGACAGGCTAAGGAATCTCAGCATAACACCCAGTGATGATGAATGCATGGGTATAACCACCAGAGAAGCTGAAGAGTTTCCATGATGATCAGGAAGAGGACTCGACACGAGGAGAACATGTAGAAAAGAGAGAGTGTGTTGATGCTCGAGGGAGTGAAGCGGTGGCAACGTGGAATGATAGTGGATATCCCGATGGGGAGAACAATGGTGTGGTGGAGAGTATGCAGAAGCATTGAGCATAGAGCATGCACAAGGTGCACAGAGACTATAAGAATGTAGAACAAAGAAGAGATGAAGGCTACTGTTGAGAGTGATTCAGGTGTGTAGAAGGAGGCAGAGTGCAGCAGCTGAAATGCACAGAAGAGGAATGGTGAATTGAATGGACATGGCACACAGAGCATAAAAGGCAAAAGAACAAAAAGTACAAGGCATGTGTGCAGAAAGACAGTGAGGCAGACAGAGCAGGGCAGTGTAGCAGAACAGTGATGAGACTGGTAAGTCATTGATGAACATTATATCATTGTAATAACTTTCAGTAGCAAAGATTTATATTTCAAGGTGGTAGGGAGGTGCTAGGGAGGACTATTTTCCTCAAAGGTTGAAGTGGGTACTTGAACACAAGGAGTTGTATCTTCCATCTGGTTGCAGCCAAAGAAACCAGGGTGGCAGGGTGGTGCAAGGGAGAATTGTTGTTCTCTGTTATACAGGTTGGTGCCTGTGTGACTGGAAGTTGGTGCTTCCATCCAGTTAGTGCTGGAACACTTAGGGAGTTGTTGCTTATTTCTAGTGGGTGCTAGAGAAACCAGGGAGTTAGTGATTCCTTCTAGTGGGTGCTAGAGAAACCGGGAGTCGGTGCTTCCTTCTAGTGGGTGCTAGAGAAACCAGAGAGTTGGTGTTCTCAGTAAGTAGCAGCTTGCAAAACAGAGGTTGTAGCCTCATTATGAGTTGGTGATCATAAGTATGATAATGTACAGAATGTAAAGATTACTTATCATATAAAGAAGAAGAGGTTTTTACCCTTTATGGGTTTCCTCGGGAAATATCTATCTCTGTGTATCTCATATGTGTGAATAATGTTGAATGTTCTATTGCTTACTTCCCTGCATTATTGTGATTGTCATTGAGTGCTCTGTAAAGAGATTAAAATAAGAATAATTGTTTAAGCACAGTAACAACTGATTCACCCCCCTCCCCCCCTCTCAGTTGTCCAACAGAAAGGACCAACATCAATCCAAACATATATAACCTTAGGTCCAATAAGAAAGAAGGAAAGCCTGGCATTCCTAATCAGCCTGTTAGAACCAAAAAAATGGCTAAAAATGTGGTAGATGGCATTAAAGAAAAGGAGGCAAACCCACCAATGGTCAAAATCCCAATCCCAGAAGTGAAGGAGATTTTAAATCCTCCCTCCTCTTATAGCTTGGAGCATGAGATTGAAAAGATTAGGATCTCTATACCTCTTTCATATTTGGTCAAGTATGAGGACTTCCAAAGGTGCCTCTCCAAAGTCTTGCATATCGAACCTTCATCTCATCCCACAGACTCAGTCAACCTCCAAGATGAGAAACCAACTATCATACTAGGCTATTTGGTAGAGGATAGAGATGATTCCTCACCTCCCTTTTATATATCATTGAACATCCATGATAAAGTGTTTCACAATTGCTTGATGGATTCAGGAGAATCTCACAATCTCATGCCTAAAATTGTCATGGATGAGTTGGGGTTGGAGGTTACAAAAACCTACCATGACCTGTATTCATTCAATTCCAGGAAAGTGAAATGCCTCGGGTTTATTAAAGACTTGGTCGTATCCTTGTTCCAATTGCCAATGAAGAGTGTGGTCATGGATATAGTGGTAGATGATTTCCCTCCTAAGTTTGGGATGCTCTTGTCTAGATCATGGATCAAAAGACTAGGGGGAACTTTGCAGATGTATCTGTCATATGCCACCATTCCTGTGTTCAGAGGGGAACATAGAAGGATTTATAGAGAAGCACAACTTGCCTACATTATCAGTGATGAATCCAATCCCATCAACCACCCCATTTTCTCAGTCAATATTGATTTAGGAACCAATATTCTGTAGCTCTCTGATGTTCCTCGACCTCCTATTGAAATTAGAAAGCAACCTATTACCTTTCACAAAGAGCCTCCCCCCAAGACCTCTGTGTGGACAATGTTTTTTGATGGATCCTCTTCTAAGGAAAGTGTTGGTGCTAGAGTAGTTTTCATTTCCCCCACCCAAGAGACCATATCTATGTCCTGCAAGTTGGAATTTGAAACAACAAACAACATGGCAGAGTATGAATCTCTTGTCTTGGGTTTGAGAACTGCCAAAGACATGAAAATTGAGGAGATAGCAGTGTTTGGAGATGCTGAGATGATTGTTCATCAAGTCAAAAATCTGTATCAGGCTAAGCACCCGAGGTTAAGGGCCTATAGAAATGAGGTATGGGATATGATTGACAGTTTCTTCTTGGATTTTAATATTTCATGTGTTCCAAGGGAGGAGAACTCTATGGCAGATTCCTTGGCGGTCTTAGCAAGTAATTTTAAGGTCCCTTGGCCCCCCAAACACAAATATGAGGTGGAGATAAAATACAGACCCTCTATTCCTGAAAACGTCAAACATTGGAGGGTATTTCAGGATGATATCGAGATAAAAAAATTCCTTGAGACTGTGGATGAATTTTATGATATGTATATCGACCAGGATCAGAATTATGAAGAAATCCCTCATGTTGATGTTTTTATGAATAAGATTGCTAACCATCATATTGTTCAGTTGCCTAGCAACCATATTCCAAAGGGGATTGTCCCTTTGGAGAGATTTTTTGACAGAAATGATGTTGTTGTAAAGGTTGAAGGATCAACTGAAGAGTTTGATGTGACCGAATGCAATCTAGGAACGGAGGAGGATCCCAAATGGGTCAAATTGTCTAGCAGCTTATCAAAATAACAAAGGGCTAAATATGTTAGAATCTTGAAGGAGTTCGCTGATGTTTTTTCTTGGACATACGAGGATTTGAGAACATATGAAACCAACGTCATTGAACACAAAATCCCTTTGAAAGAATATGTCAAACCTTTCAAGTAGAAGCTCAGACAAATAAATCCCATGCTCCTACCGATTATGGAAAAAGAAGTCAAGAAGTTGCTGGATGCATAGATCATCATCCCTTTGAGATTTTTGGAGTGGGTGGCTAATTTGGTGCCCGTCAGGAAGAAGAATGGGGAAATCAAGTTGTGTGTTGATTTTGAAAAATTGAATAGGAGCTCCAAAAAGGATAACTACCCCTTGCCGAAAATGGGGCACATTTTGCATAAAGTGACTGGTTCAGCCATGATGTCTATGGTCGATGGTTTCTTCGGTTACAATCAGATCTCTGTCTTGCCTGGAGATAGAGAAAGAAAGATTTCACAACTTCTTGGGGCACATTCATGTATGCTAAAATGCCCTTCGGATTGATGAATGCAGGAACAACCTTCCAGCAAGCTATGGACATTGCCTTCATTGGAGAAAAGGATAAATTTGTAGTCCTCTATATGGATTGCATTATAGTATTATCCAGGTCTAATAAAGAGCATTATTATCATCTAAGGAAGGTTTTCCTGAAGTGTAGAAGGTTTGGTCTCTCCCTCAATCCCAAGAAGTCGTTATTTTCCATGCAGGAGGGAAAATTGTTGGGGCATATTGTGTCAGCTGAAGGGGTGAAAATTGATCCAAGCCGAGTAGAGGCCATCCAGTCCTTGTCTTTTCCCAGAACTAGGAAAGAGGTTCATTATTTCTTGGGTAAAATAAATTTTATGAGAATATTCATTTCTAATTTTGATGCGTTGGTTAAATACATTACAACCATGCTCAAAAAGGGGAATGAAGTGAAATGGATTGTTGAGTCCAGAAACTCTTTCAACCAAATCAAGAGGGCGTTGAATGAATCACCTATGCTCATCATCCCAGACTATAACAAGGAATTTATGATATTTTCCTTCGCTTCATCAGATAAATTAGTTGTTGTTTTTCTACAGAGAAATTTAGATGGGCTGGAATTTTCAGTAGAGCACTGAGAGATGCAGAAACGAGATATGATATCATGGAAAAGCAGGCTCATGCTTTGGTGAAAGCCCTCAAGTATTTTATAATCTATATTTTGCACTCAAACATTATTGCATATGTCCCCTCGGCTTCAGTAAAGGAGATATTGATCCAAGCCGATATAGATGGGAAAAGAAGAAAGTGGATCACCAAGATTCTAGAGTTTGACCTGGAAATCAAACCCACCAGGTTGGTGAAAGGCCAAGGTTTAGGCAGGTTACTGGTTGAATCAAATTGCGAAGCATTGGGGGTTAATTTCATGAATATAGACTCAGAAAACCAGCAAGCTGATATTGCTGGTGAATATTGTCATGTCAGCCCCAACTTAGCAGAATGCCCATTGTATAAATATATCATATACTTTCTGCAGAAGTTGAGCCCCCTGATGTTTTGGATAAAAACAAGGTGAGAGATTTGAAGCTCAAACAAATCAAGTATTGCATCATCGTTCAGATTTTGTACTGGAAGGATCCTCTAGGAGTCCTGTTGAGATGTCTAGACCCAAAGGAAGCCCAAGGAGCTATGTCTGATTTTCATGAAAACACATGTGGGGGGCATCATTTTTGGAGAACCATAGTGTATAATATCCTCAGAGTTGGGTATTTATGGCCCGACCATTTTACTGATGTTTGTGCAAATATTAGAGCCTGTACCAAGTGTCAAAAGTTTGCTGGAAAGAAGCAGCTCAAATATTTTCCTTTGAAACCTGTAGTGGTTTCTAGACCTTTTCAGTAGTGGGGTCTCGACTTCATTGGAGAGATCCACCCAACCTCGAGTGGCCAAAATAGGTGGATTTTGACCACCACTAATTATTTTACCAAATGGATAGAAGCCATCCCTACAAGGAGTGTGTCCCACAAGGTGATCATAAATTTCCTTGAAGACATCATATCCAAATTTTGTTGTCCAAGTAGGAATGTTACAGGCAATGCTGCCTCTTTCATAGCTGAGCCATTAATTAATTTCTGTGAGCAGTATGGGATCACGCTAGTCCATTCTACTCCCTACTACCCTTAGGGAAATGGTTTAGCGGAGTCTTCTAACAAGAGCCTCATAAACATCATCAAAATATTGTTAGAAGACAACAAGAAATCCTAAGATTCGAAGCTGAAGTTTGCATTATGGGCTGACAGAGTTACCACAAAAAGATCACTGGGCATTTCTCCTTTCCAGCTAGTGTATGGCGTTGAGGCAATCTTTCCTGCTCAACTTGCTTTGCTTATGGTGAAGTTCCTCTAGGACTACCAAGGAGAACCTGATGACATGGTCAGGAGGATACCGAAGCTAGTAGAAGTACAACAGATAAGGAAGCAACTGCTTGATAAAGCACAAGACCATCAACAGAAAATAAAACGAGCTTTTTCAAGAGCGCAAGAAAGGAAAATTTCCAGTTGGGGGATCTGGTGCTCAAATGGGATGCACCCAAGCAAGACAAGGGAAAACATGGTAAATTTGAAGCCTTGTGGATTGGCCCCTTCAAGATTTATGAGGTTTTTCCGAACAACACTTACGAATTGCAAAACTTGGAGGATTCCAAGGTTTTGGGTGGCCCTCTCAATGGGAATTTTCTCAAGAATTATTTTGTTTAGGTCATGACCGACGTCCCACCATTGTAAATACCACTCCCTTTTGTTTTTATGTTTAGTTTTTATTTTATTCTTGATAAGAGACTCCATACCCAATAGCTACGGCACTGGAGCTACGCGTTCTTGGCAGCTCACAGGGAACATGCTACCCCGTGTGGAGTCAAATGTTATCACATAATGTCGTCTAGATTCGTATGTGTTCGTTGATTTGGTACCTAAGTCTATAATTTTTCCCTGCCCCTCTCCTTTTCGCAGGCCATATCTTACGTTTTTCCTCTTTCATCTTGTAAATCATTTTCTGTTTTCCCTTGTTCATTTATGTGCCCTGGTTTCCCTTAATGTATTACACGAAAGGAGTCTCAACCCCAAGCCCCTCTATTTTCCCCAAAGGTGAACACTTGTCTCCTTTTGTTGCAGTCACTAGTCTCTCTGTTTCCCCAGCCCACAACCAAATTATCCAGGTCCTTGTTCACACAGGCCTTGGCCTGGAGCACAAAGCGCAACTTTCTTAACTGTCCATTTTGGGCTCGAAGCGCAAACAATAGGCAATTTTAATCTGTCAGCAGGGGAGATTCCAGGAGCAGTTCGAATCAGTGGCTCACGGGAATTCGAAAGTTCAAAGTCACGTGAATTATAGTGCCAGAACAGAAGGTCCAAAGTCCGGAGGCCCAGAGCGAGCATGAGTCGTTGAGCTTGAGGGGGACAGGTGGAATCCAATCCAATTGTTTGGGGAAATGAGCTTCGGGAGTTTTGAAATGAGGAAATCACCCAAGTGTTGAAGTGTTAAAGGTTCCAAAGGCCCGAAGTCCTGAAGTGTCGAAGTGTTGAAGTTCTCGAAATCCCGAAGTGGCTGAAGTGTCGAAGTGGCCGAAGGCCCGAAGTGAATCTGAGTCGTTGATCAACAATAGCCACGTGTCATCAGATCCATAGCTCCGGGTAAAAGCACAGAAGGTAAGCAAGATTCGAGTTTTGATTTTCTCGGAGCCCGAAGACCCGAAGTGGATATTAGTTGTCCAAATATAGGAGCCACGTGTCGTCATATACCAAGCTCCGACGAATTTGCTTGGGGAAAATAAAGTTTGACTATTGAAAGGCCCGAAGCCTGAATCGTGAAGCAGATCTAGACCTGTGTCTTGTAAGGGAAGTGTTGGTGGCTACTTGGATTTTAGGAAAAGTGTCATTGGTCAATGAGTTGGTGTTGATTGTTCCCCTCTTAGCTCCAACATTTATTTATTTTGAGTTAGTGGAGGTTTTTCCCTGTAGGTTCTTGAAAACAATTTCTTGGATTTGTGGGACTTTCATAAGTTCAAACAGGGACATATTTACCTTGGTCTTTTTTAGGTCTTCTAGGAAGTCATATTCTAACTTAACCAAGGGTGTGGATATAGCATTGGGATTCACTATTTCATTGGTCATTTTATGGTATGAAGGTGTATTTTTCGGAGGTTAGGGACAAAATTTGTTGGAGGAGATGATCGATTGGTAGGAGTGGTGGGATTATTAGTAGTGGGATTGTCATTAGAAACCTTCTTGCTACTACTTCTAGTTGTAACATTGTTTTGTGAAATATGCACTTATTCTACTTCTTCATCATCACCTCTAAAGGCTATGTCCCAAAATGAATTCAATTGATATTGTTCAGGTTCTTGAGATTCTTGGGATTGCTCTTGTTGTTCCAAAGCCTCTTCTCCTTCGTCAATAACCTTAGTTAGAATTTTGGTTTCCCAAGTTTTGAAACCCTAGACGATATCTTCCATATTAATGCCCTTTGGTTGATGGATATTGGTTTTGTTGGTAGGGGGGGGGAGGTATTTTATCTTTCTTAGGAGGGAACTTAAATAATTTATTTGGGTTAGAAGACCCTTCCCCATTAATATTTTTTAGATCAATCAGGTTGTTGGATAATTTCTTCATAATTCTCTAAAGTGCTTCCATATCCATAGGATCATCTTGTTTCTTTTCTTTCGAGGCTTTATATGAAGTAGCTTTGGCTTTTCCTTTATCCTTAGAAGCTTTGGAACCAAAGTTCCCCTTCAAACTTAGCAAGTTTTTCTCAAACTTAAGGGCTTCTTGGAAGGCTTCCTCCAAGGTGCGTTTCTCAACAGTTTTCACATGCATGGTCATGTATATGGGTAAACTAGATGTATAGAATTCAATGGTAACATATTTTGTAGGTTTAGAGGTGCGAGGGATTCATTTGAGTTGTGTGAGAAGATGCTTATTATAATAAATTACCAACTCCTTTGGGTCTATTTTGACTCTTGAAAGTTCAAGAACATGTGTTGCAGGTGGTTTTTTTTCCCCGAACTTCCTTAGAAATATATTTTCAAAGGTTTCCCAATTTGTTATAGAGGATTCTTCAAGGGAGAATTAATAAGTATATGATTTCTCTTCAAAGGATAGGGTAAAAATATGACCGACAACGTCTTCATACCTAACGCCCTGATGTCTAATAGTGAGTAGGAACTTCTTAATATGATTTTCGGCCGAGTCTTTTCGGTTCGGGTCGAACTTAGGAAAAAATTTCTCAGGATGCTTGGAAATTTCATGTTGAATGTCAGGTGCGAAGACAACATTAGGGGTCAACCAAGGCTGCTAGGGTGGTTGATTTTGGTTTGGTTTGGTGCCAGCCATGTTTTGGGGTTGAAAATTGACAATTTGGTAGGGGTTATTATCAGGTTGACTTCCCAGTTCATCACCTTCTTCAGAACTTTATTCATACTCGTTTCTAGGAGTGAGAGGTGGTGATTTGGGCAGGGAAGGTGGTCTTCCTCTGGCTCCACCAGCTAACCAGTATGATTCCAAACTGGGGTCGGAGGTCTCAAGAATGTCAGAGAACTCTTGGGGTATATGATATTTCAAGGTTCCAGACAAAGGGTTATCTTGGTAGAGGTTTGGATCGAAGAAGAAGGAATCTGCATTTCGAAGTTTTTCTTGATTATCAACAGGTGAATAATCAAGGGGAAGTTGTCTGGTATGCCTACTCAATTTCCTAGTGATATCATGGTTGGTACGTTCAATGGACTGTCTTACTATGGATTCAATTTATGAGATGGTCAATATAGAGGGTTGTGGGGAAAATAAGGAAGACTCGATATGTGAGGAGGCCCGGTGAGTGCTGACCTAAGCTGGGGTGTTAACAGTGTAACCCAAGATTAGGGGAGTTTTCTCAAGGTGAATTTGATGTGATTCACTAGACGAGGGGTTTCTCAATTGTGGAACAGAACATGAAGGTTTAGAGTTTTTTTGTGTATCCATTTAGTTCTATGGCCCTCCTTTTAGTTCCATTTATGTTGATTGGTCAGAATGACCCATTCAATCATATCAAGGAAAGTGCCTGGTGGCAGGTCCCAATTCGACCCACTATCATTTGGGATAGTGATTCCGACCATTTTATGGCCTCGTTACCTTATTAAATAACAAATGGACTAAGTATGAATCTGAGAACTGCAGGTTCTCATATGAATTAAAGCTGACGATTCTAACTAATTGTTCCTAAGACTAAGATGTATGATTAAAGGTCTAAGATGCAAGTTTTAATCTATCCTAAACTAACCTATCCTGATCATGAGTAGTCTACGAAACGAACACAGTAAAAATGATATTACTTGCATAGAATAAATTCATATAACAAGGAATATAGAATTTAATATAATAACCATTTATAATCAACAACGGTTGATTAGAAAATGAAGTTATCGGTTCGTTGTATTCATGAAGGGAGACAATAACAATCATAAACAACAGAATATCAACCAAGGAGTAATTCAAAGATTAAAATTCAGAATTCATCAAAGATATATATGCATAGACATGAATAATCACTATCATACACATATAATCCATCGTCTCCCAAAATTTCTTCAGTTCTTTATTTAATCAATAGTAAAAATACCAGTCGCCTCCTCAAAGAACCAAAAACCCCTTTGTTCCTTACAGTCATCCCATTTATAGAATCACTATGGGAATACTCTACATTCCTTATATTACTATGGTTTGGATTCTGAAGTGGCCCTTTAGTTCCCCTTTCCCAACTATGACATATACATGATTACAATGAAATGATTTTCTCTGCAAAATTTCGATTACACTGCAACTTTCAAGAGAGCCCTCACGGTTTCAACTTTTCATCCATGAATGCCTTCTATCTCTTGAAGTCTTCGATTATGGAATCTACTCGAAGTAGTTGCGTTCTCTCAAGATCTTCCTCACTCTTGCACATAGGAATGATGATTTTTTACCTGAGGTTTTGTTCAACAGGTTGCACTGAATCCTTTGTCAAAGTAATTATTTTGCAGGGTTGGATCGATCTTGCTTCAAAAACCTCTGTGTCAATTTCATTGATCGCTTAGATATATCTCTGGGTGAGGTTCCTTTTGGTGTCCACGTCTTCGACCATCGTTTGGGTTGATGAATCTTTGTCTATATCCTTCAACGGGTCCATTCCGAATAGTGAGAGCAGGTTCTATGTTGATCTCCATACCTCATAGATTGATGAAGTGAGTTGTTCCTGAGACTTTCAAACATCTGCGATCATTGTCATACCTCTCTCCAGGAGTCGACGATCTTGGATCCTTCTCTCGTCTAAATACATCGGAAGGGTTTCTGGAGTCAGAAAAGTTTGCAGTGAGTCTTGATAATCTGTGATTTTGTTGCAAGATTCTAGTGCCTTTTGGTATTTTTCATGTTTTTTCTTCGCCTACGCGTCGAAATTCATCTATTGATGTCTAATCATCAAAATTCTATCGAGTGCGTCAAACAACCTCTTATGTGTGCCTCGAAGTTCTTTTTTTTTCTCCAATGCCTTTGCCTTCAGGATTTCGAGGACTATTGTTTGATTCTGACTTTCTTCAACAGTCCTCCTTAAGAGGTCATTTTCCTTTTGTACCCTTCTAATTTCAGTTTCGCCTATTTCAATAAAATATCTTAATTCAGCTAACTCTCATGTGAGATTTGTGACCTCCAAGTTTTGTGAGGTTTGAAGATTTTGCATGTCGCTCACATGGGAATTTTGGGCCAGTGACATTGACTCATTGAATTTGGCTTGTAGGTATTTATCTTGTTCCTAGAGTCACTTTTCCATATGGTCTTCATAGATTTTCTTCACTTGTTGGATTGATTTCATTTGCTCACTGGCCATAGATTCTTTGATAGTTTCCAGGGTTGTTTCCATCTCCATAACTCTGGATTTTGCGATTTCTAGTGCCACTGCTACCTCATGGAATGATACTATGTTCACACATACAAAGGCACTAAGGGCCTAGGTAGATTGCAGGTCATTATCCTTCACGTTGGGTCCAACTTTCCATTTGATGCTCCTTTCGGGGACATCTTGACTTACTTCAAATTTTCACCTTTTCCTTTTGGGCATTATCTTCTCGATGGCTCGTGTTTTGTGGTTGTAGTAGTAATCATCGACATTGACCACTGCTCCTTCGGAACCAAGTCCTTCTGAGGTGAGTGATAATCTCCCCATAATTGAAGTCAAGGGGGTGCATTCTTTTATCATGGTATTGGTCACTTCATCCTCGGGATCTACAATTATGATAGCATTAGCACCTGCTAAACGAGTGTCTCAAAATTTTGTATTGTGGGCCTTACACTTCTTATTATTCTCATGGACCTTTCCTAGTGACACTGATGTGGGTTGCCCTATGTTTGTTGCTTTGTCTTCGTTTGTGTTGGATTTATGTGAGGGGGAGTCTTTACTTCGGCTTTTCTCCTGTGCAAACTGATTTTATTTGGCTTGTTTCTTCTTTCTTTTCTAGTATCTCTCCTCGACCTCTTCGACCATTCTCGTCAGCTTTTCTTCTTTATCTTTTTTCCTTTATTCTTCTTTTCTTAGCATTTCATAGTCCCAGTGGAGGAGGGCTTGGAACTATTCCAATCTCAGCATTATGGCTTGTTCTTCATCCTTCCTTAATTGTTGTTGGGATACATCGGTGGTGATTCTTTGCACCGCTTCTTTGAAACTCAATGCACCTCAGAAAACATCCTCTAAGAATCAGGCCTCGAGCATGGTTTGTGGTGATAACTTGATGGCCTTCATGTGCTCATACACCACATTTCAAGGGTCATTTGATTTGGGTTCCCCAAGACAGAGGCACACCTCCTTGAGTGATTTTGCTTCCTTTTTGGCTTGCTTCTTGTTTTCCAGAGAGTATGACCCAATCTAGATGGGGAAATTGTCCAGTATCTTTTATTCTTTTCTGAAAGGTAGGAAGTGGCCCCCTTTTCCATTGTTTGATAAACAACCTCCATGCCTAATATTTTATCAGGCACATACTTTGGTAGAAATTGTGGTGCTCTTGTGCCCCCATAGATCTAGATGTAGGTTTAGTATTTCTTCATGTACCAATCCCCGGTCTCTTTCAAACCTTTGAGAGCTCCAGAAGATCTTATGTGTGGGAATAAATCGAAGATGTCCTAATGTAAGGGGGAAAGGAAGTAGTCACACATGTCATAGAAGTAGTTCTTTTAATTTACCTCCCATAGTTGATAACACTAGGATTGGATCATGCCCTTTTCTGGAGTCCAATCCCAGTTAAATGTTGGGAACAAGTTTGTTGCATATACAGTAAAAATATAAGATAGGAAGACATGTAGAAGCTAGTATTTTTCATGCTCTTGGGATCATGGTTGCGTTGTGTGATCATGAATGAGAAAATGGTTTCCCAATTGAATGCTTGGCCACTTTGGTTACCCTATAAGCCATGGGGAACCATTCTATCCTAAAAATGGTGCTACTCTTCTCGCCATAGAGCCTGCAAATCATAGTATTTAGCACCCTGTATGGGGATTTTGAGATATTTCATTGGGATATATATTTCACTTTTTTTTACCGTCCACTCTTCATCATAGAACTAGCCTTCTGTGAGGGTATCAAAATCTTCATGTTCAACTTCGACCTGTTCGAGAAAAGACTTGTTCAGGGATACTATATGTTCTGGAGTTTGATATCTTTCTTTGATATCAATTTCTTTGAGTGAGGCGATCGAGAGGCCTGAAGCATTTATTATCAACCCTGTATCTTTTTGCAGATACATGAAGCACCATTTAGCTACGTCGTTGTATGGAAACAGCTCTGGGTGAGAGACTACAACATGTATCCCGCTCTTCTGGATACTCCTATATGCATTAATTTTTGGATCATCGGATGGGAACCTTTCATTATTGAACATGTCCAGGATCTCAGTGTAGCAGAGGTAGTGCTCCATTCTGTCATGTTTCTTGGTTTTAGAAATGTTATATGAATCTAGAATCGAACCTAGAACTTGCATTCCAGAGGTCTATATTTTTCCCTTTCTGGTAATCATCCCAGACATTTCATCACCTGTGCAAACAAACAAGTCGAAAGTTAATAAAGTTGTCTCATAGGTTGAAAAAACCAATACTAGAAAAAATTATATCATACTCACTTACATATCGGGAACGATGATTAATCAAGCTGAGATAGAAAAAAACACATAGAAACAACTTTCAATTTACTTATTAAACAAGTGAAAAGATACTCGAGTCTTGGTGATTTTAAAATGTTTCACTGATTTCCCCCAAACCCAAGCATAATTAATGAGAAAGATGCCATATAGATTGGAACCGATCAGAGGAGTACACATCATAGTAAATGTAATCGCAAGTGATTGACAGTTATAGCCATTAAGGCATGGGAGAATTTGAAAAACCGGAGCAGTTGAATAGTCGTCATCATAAAGATGAGATACAAACTTCGACGATGATAACACGTGATTGGTTTCTTAAGTTTAATTACAATGTTTAAGATTGACCAAAAACTCCTTTTAGCGTTTATTTATCTGATCGTTAGACGCTAATTCTTCCTTCATTAGTGCTGACAAGACGTTGAGATAGTTGTAGGGGCCCATTATTTTTCCAAGCCTGAGATCAATGGTAATGGAGTGATCGATGACGACCCGATTAATGTATTATGTAGGATGATTAATGCATAATCGCTAGAGAAAAGAAGCATTGTCGTCGGGGACGGATAGTGTAGGTAAGAGAAAGTGCCCAAAGAAGGTTTCAATGACGAAAATCTTCTAACGTAAATTGTTAACCAATTTTATGTTGCCACATGTGTGAGGGGAAGAAAACTTATGCATTAGTCGATTTATGGGCTCCGTGCAAAGGTAATGTTGAGGTGTCACTTGGTAAAATGGTTCGATAATGTCAGTTGGGTTATGAATAGGATAGAGAAAGGGTGTGTCGTCGTCGGCATATATGGTCGAGTGCGTGAGGATGATGGGGCATTGTAATTTTTTACAACAACATTACGAAGCGTCATCATCATTAAAATATGAAGATGGGGAAAGTGAGCATCATTTGGCACAGGCCCGACAATGACAAGGTATGGAGGAAGTGATGTCATAATTGGGTGAAATATCTAGCTCCAACAACTAAATTCCAAGCATATAGATGAAGTTTCAAGAGCGATGTCTCGTGGAAAAAAAAAAGAGTGTGCCTCCCCACACTAAGATTGAAAA